>CM072515.1:41814914-41839914 GCA_036898135.1 Oncomelania hupensis | reverse complement strand
ACCCACCCCCTACATCCCTCCAAATACATATAACCCAAAAAATCGTAACAAAATCACACGGAAAACTGAGTTCTCCCACGTCTAGATGAAAAGAAAACACGGACGACTTCATTCAAGTCTAATCTGTCTGATCTATGAGAAAGATATGACGGCCTACTAGCGCCAAAATCTGATAATTACAAATATAATAAAATAATGACCAATAGTATGGGATAATTACAATTATCATTGCACAATTACAAATATCTTCGCGTGATCATGTTTAATTTTCAGTTTTGGCTCTAGCAGTCCGCCTGGAAATGCGCCACAACCGAACATTGTAATTATCACTTAATAATTACAATGTTTACTTGATAATTACAAGTTTTACGTGATCATGCTTAATTCTGACTGAGCCGGCTTACTAGCGCCAACACTTGCAGTTACAGGTATCAGTAGTAATAGTAATTAACACCTGTTCTGTTGAATTCACATATATGACGGTCTGCTAGCGCCAAAACCTGGTAATTACAAATATCACGGGATAATTACAAATATCAACGACATATTTACAATTAACCCGTAAAAATTGTAATAATCAAGTGAAAACTACAATGTCCGGTTTTGGCGCATTTCCAGACAAATTGCTAGAGCCAGATCTGATAACTAAATATGATCACGCAAAGATATTTGTAATTTTTCAATGAAAATTGTAATTCTCCCTTGATAATTGTTATTTTCCCATAATAATTATGTGTAATTATCTAATGATATTTGTAAATATTAGGTTTTGGCGCTAGGAAAGCGTGGCAAATACTGATAATTATTAATTAACACTGTGGATTACCGGTATCTCTGTACATTAAACAGAACACGTGTTAATTTCAATGATCTCGTAAAAACGGTAACTATCAGTTTTGGCGCTAGTAGGCCGTCTTAGAAAGCTTCTCTAGTGTTCAACACTATCTTAACCCTACCATGAAAAAGTTCAGTTTCATCTTCTTATTGGGCCTGAATGCACTGTTTGTAGGTACCCGCTATAACACACGGCTACATAACATTGTCAGCTCGCTGCGTATGTAAGCAATGGACGAAAGAAACACCGCACGCAGGCAATAATAATAATAATAATAATAATAATAATAATAATAATAATAATACAGGATGCTATGTACGCGCCTTTCCCCAAGGCTCAAAGCGCGGCGATCTATACCAACATACACGCTCACCTGTCTCATTTACCCTCACACACACCAAATACACATACATCACTCAAACAGGTGGTGTAAAGGCATGGAGATCGCTATTAGAAGACGGAAGAAAATCGAATTTTTATTTTTGAAATTTTTATATTGACTGCATTCTGTACCATTATTGAAGGGAGGGAGGAAACCGGAGTGCCCGGAGAAAACTCTCGGTGACCTCAATAGTCTCGTACCTAAGTCACATACGTTCGCCCTTTGCGGGAATCGAACCCGCGACCTTCGGCATAGGAAACCGGCGACTTATCCACTGCGCCACGAGGCCACCCCAATGAGTTGGTTGTCTGTGTTGATCTGTTTCTGTTCAGGCCAGTTGTATCAAAGGTTTATTTTTCCATGCAGTTGGTTACACGTCCAACTGTCCTGGGCTGGCGTGCATGAACGAACTTAAAAGCCGACTTAGACTTAAGTAGCATGTTTCAGTGAAGCGTTAAGTCTAAGTCGGCTTTTAAGTTCGTTCATGCACGCCAGCCCTGATCCTTAAATGGCATGGAATGTATGTGCCACCATCTTTTTCACTTTGTGTCACTGCATTCGAATTGAACTGAATAAAATTCAGTTAAATTAAATTGAACCGAATTAAATTTAATTGTGTCTATATCACTGCACTTCAGTTCAGTTCAACAAGTCTTTATTACCGCTTACAAGGACTTATGACAGGGGTTAAACATTGCTGTAATAAATAAAAGACATTCAGACTTTAATTAAAACAAAAAATATAAATTGCACACAACATTCTCCAAATCTAACGCACTCGCATCTCCCCTTTACACACATTTCATTTTACATAATAAAACTGACATTATATAACATAAAGTAGCATCACATTTAAACATATATATTACAGTATAAAAAAGGTGTCATAAACAAGAATACATGAGACCCCCACCCTCCTCCCTTTTACACACAAAACCGCTTCCGAACCAATACCACCATCAGCATAGCATCGCAGCCCGACAAATAACAAGAATTACTTATCTTGTCCGAATGAATATGACTGTATATTTGTATGGTAGACACATTTGTATGGTATGGTGCGTACTAGACCAATATGTATGACTTTTTAAACGATGTTTCAGCGCTCCAAATAACCAACCCCCCAAAACCTAGTCCCCTCAAGTGGCACGTTAAAGCACCCGATCATTGTATTCAAGAACTGGTGACAGGTTCAAAAAAAAAACACGACTGCAGTTCCATATATGCCGCTCAGTGGTCCATGGCGCCAGACAGTGCTCAATTTGTAGTAAGTTTGCATTTTGTGCAGCTTGAGTTCTACCTAGATTTTGGCCAGCGCCTTGAGTTACTCATTGATCTGGTGTATGTGCTAAAATATGGTAACTTATGTCATACATGACTGATGTGTGAAATGGCATAGCGTTTGTAGAAAGGGGAGAGAGAGAGAGAGAGAGAGAGAGAGAGAGAGTGGGAGAGAGAGAGAGTGTATCACGCGTGCGTGCTTGGGTGCCTGCGTGCTTGGGTGCCTGCGTGCGTCTGTCGGTGGGTGTGGGGAGGGGGGAGAAGAGGGAAGGAAAATTGGAGTGGGGAAGGGGAAGGGTGCTAAGTAGAATTCAATACAGGATTTTGAGGATTCACCCACAACACGATGTTGACTGTATCGACCCAACTACTGGCGCGCTGTCAAGTTTGGGTGTGCCCAAAGCCTCATGTTTTGGCTGATTGAGTTAAATGTTGCTGAGTTATAAACAATTCGCCCAATTTTAACGGGAACGGGTTCTTTCTTATAGTTAAATTAACGTAAGCGCACAAATACGACACTTGACTCCTTCGGGTGACAATATAAACCCAGTCCAGGCCAGGGATACTACAAAATATAGGTCAGTGGTCTAGGCTGTGCACGCATGTATTTCATTGCACGGACTTTAAAGATCATCATGCCTATATACTAGACGGATGAGTGCCACATACGTAAACACACCCAGCATGCAATAAGTCCTATTCCCTAAATATTAATGATAATTAATAGGAAACGGCCTTACTTCAAATATCACTTAAGTAATACAATGAGTTACTATATACATAGTTGTTCTTATGTAGCGCTGTTCCAATTCAAGACCTGCTCAAGGCGCTGGCCATATCAGGGCGCCAACTTGCTGCCTTACTCGCATCGCCTAACGTTCCAGGCAATTGAACGCAGTAATCGGAGATGGGGTAAAGAGAAGTAGTACTTGCTGAGTGTGTAATTAAATGTAAATGGCACTCACCCGTCGAAGACTTGAGCGTCAGGATCTTTAAAGTTCGTGTTACGGTATGCGTGCGTGCACAGACCAGACTTCGGTCAATACTATCCTCCAAAGGATTAATAAATTGAAATAACAATAAAAAGAAAGAACGAAAATGTCATTTTGAGCATTATAGATTGCTTCAAAAGAAATCACCGACCAATCAGAGTATTTTCTTCGCTGACCTTCCGTGTCTGTCAACATTGACGGTATCGTGGGTAATTGACATTTTCGCTTTCTCATGTATACGGGATCATAGGCCAGACGTGATCAGATTCCCGTAAATAATGCATGACAAATTAGGGCGCTCTTTTCCTGCGACAGACTGCTCCAAAATTTCAGTCACACAAATTGATGGTCATGTTATACCCCAATGAGAACACAAGAAAAAGTCAGAATTTTATGATGAATAGACAAGAGGGGAGGGAGGGGGTTTGGGGAGTGGAGTGTGGGTGGGAGAGGGGTAATCCAGCAGAAATTCGGACAGGCAGCATCTTTAGGAGGGAAAATAACTAGCTCGGCGCTCTGTCAGCTATGCTCCCATGGTGTCAGAGAACCGAAAAGACAGCCAAAGTTTAGGCTGAGCAGATACAAAGAAAGAAACAACAACAACAACAACAAAAGAAGGGCAAGCGAGAAAAAAGAGGGGAGGAACATGATGACGTGGTCAAATGCGTCAGGAATATTGGACAGCATGGGTTCTTTATGAAAACACTAGAAGATGGCATTAAGGAGATGACATGATGTTGAATACGAAAAGAGATCGAAGCGAAAATAACAAAAAGATAAATAATGAAAGAAAGGAAGCGAGAAAGCGAAAGGCCAAAAATATTGGAAGAAAGTAATTTGAAAAAGGTCCCTGCTGGGGATATTAATAAAGGGAGAGAAAGGCTTGTGCAAAATACAAAGAATACCTAGGTATAGTACCGCCAGAAGAGGAATACATCGAATAAGGATTATGGAAGGATCAGAATCAGACACGGTGGTTTAATGGTAGAGCTTTGGCTTGCGGATCTAAAAGTCCCGGGATCGAACCCTGGCCGGGCCATTGTGTTGTGTCCCTGGGAAAGACACTTTACTCCCGTTTCCTACTCCTTCAGATGAGAGTTTAAACCGAGGTCTAGTCTGTGTCGCATACATTCCATCATAACGGACTTTAAAGATCCTGACGGGTGAGTGCCGGTGACAAGAACACACCCAGCATGCACTTGGTCTTTCTCCCCCATCCCTGGCTGCCCAGGATTGTGCTCAGTTGTCCAGGCGTCAGACCATGCGCCCAAAGGCTGCGCGTGGGCGTCTCCGGCGGTTTGAGTTAGATCCTGTATCGGCCAGCGCTTTGAGCGGCTCTTGAGTTGGTAAAGCGCTATATAAAAAGTGATTAAAATCAGAAATTTTATTGTTTTCATTAACACAAAAACATACAATGAAATTTGTGTTGCATCTAATTAAGATTATGTCCATTGTGCTTTTATTAACTCCTTTTTTCCGTTTGCGAGACTACCTCCATTTTTGTCTCTTTCGGAGGAGGAGAAGGAGGAGGTGGAACAGGAGGGAGTACGACGACGACGAAAAAGGAGACAAAAGACAGAGGTCGACGAGAAAGGAGATGAAGAGGAAGAAGAGAAATAAAAAGGTGCGAGGCGCCGTATCAGATTTCAGTTGCTCATTGTGATTCATAGGAAACGGGACCGAGTTAATGAAACACGGCATAAGCAATGAATTGCAGAGCTAGGCAGTCTGTATCTCAGAGTGCAAGAGCGAGTTGTATCAAAAGCTATTTCTCCTTCGGATGAGAGCATAAACCGCAGGTATTCTATCACACCGATTTTAAAGATCCCGACGCACAAGTGTTAGGCGGGTGAGCGTCGGCAACACAAAAACACCCAGCAAGCACTAGGTTCCTTCCCCTCGCCCACCCATCCCCATACCCCTTGGGGTCATGAGCAATCTTGCCACTGTAGATTGTTCTAACCTATAAAGGGAAAAGTGAAAGCCCCAGTTGAAAACCTGTCTTGCCTTTGTAGGCATGACTGATTCACTGCGGCAACAGTACCTCCGTTGGAGTGCCGGGAGTTTCAGTATAAATAGTATCCCCACTTTCTGGAAATTTAGTGCTTTAAATTCCCACTGTCGCTGTCTTCCTCATTTGCTCTTTCCCATTCCTGATCTGTCCTATCACTCTGCTATACTATCTTCTTCTTCGCTAGATCAATGACCTACCTTTTTTCTTGAAAACTCTTCATGGACAAGACTCCTTGTTTGTGTATGAGGTCTGTTGGATCAGCTTGGGAGTACTGGACGCTTTCTGCCAGGTGGTCACTAGGGCTTCCTATGATGTTATTATTTAGCACTATAGGCATTTTATATGTATGTGTTTTGTTGATGATTTATAATGATGTTTGTATTCTATTTTGTTTTTGTAACCGGGGGTTCGAGTAGTTGGGGTAAAGCCTCAGCCGTCCCCTGCGTGGGATGTCTTTATTGTAAAGTGACTGGCCGGTGGAGGGCATTCAATTTTCCCATTAGGGTTGTTTCGGCAGATCTTTTATGCGGATTTGGGGTTGTCCGGTCCTGATTTGGCTCGGAAGAGTCCGCTGGACCTAAAGCAACAATCAATCAATCAATCAACCCATCCCCATATTTTGTCGCCCAGGATTGTGCTCAGTTGTCTGTTCGTCAGAGGATGCGCCTAAGGACTGCACATGTGCGACTCGGACGCCTTGAGTTAGAACCTGTATCGACCTGCGCCTTGAGCAGCTCTTGAGCAGGGAAAGCGCTATATAAGAACGACTAAAATATAAATAAATAAATAAATAAATAAATAAATGTCCATTCCAGGAAAAGGTAACACGTTAAAGTATCCTGATCTGTACATTGCTTAGGTTCCTATATTTAGTCAGTGATTTTGTAACAGGCAAATCAGAATACAGAATACAGAATCTTTATTGTCCCCACAAACACCTGCAAGGAAATTCTTAGTGCAGACGGTAGCATGTAAGCTAAATGTACATGCAAATATGGTGACATTGACACGATACGATTAGTGGAGTGTTGTTTCAATTTGTCTTTATAAATCCAAAATTCGGTAGACCGAACTATCTTACCGATAATTCCAGAGGTAAGGGAAGTGGTCAAGCGAAGTTTTCGTGTCTTAAGCCTCGGTTTTAATTGTGTGCTTTACCATTGCATTTGTCTTTGAAACCAATGTGTCTTAACTTCGTAAACAGTAAACAGAAGCATCGATATAGGTACCTGCAATATCTTTTGTTCAGAGAGCTGTAGATCTACAGTAATGTTGCTTTTTTACTGATATTATTGGACATCCATTGTTTTATAATTTTTTCTATACAATTTTCTGTTAAATGTGTGAATGCGTGAGAATGCGCCTTGAATCACTCTTTTTTGTGGGAGATATGTGCGCTATATAAATCTATGTATTATTAGTAGTAGTAGTAATATCGCAGCCTCAAAGATAGCCAATACTTTCTATACCAGACAGCTCTTTTAAGACCAGGAGCATAGGGTGTTATACGTAGACCTGAGGATCCAATATCTGGGATGACACAGCGAGCTGCACAGCGGCATATCACGGCATAATAGCAAAAAGAAAGTTAATTTCCGCTCCTGTCTCCCATAGATGGCGCTGCCCTCTTGGCGAGCACTGCGCAACTTCCGGCTCCCTTGGCGTCAGCCGAAACGAGGTTCTCTCCCCGCATTGAGCTTTTACTTCACGATACTGCAGACATTTGAACTAAGCAGCTAACAGAAATTTGGGATATATTACTCAGACTAACTCACTCATTAAAAATCAAACAAACAAAAACAAGAACAAAACCGAGAAGGTTTTTCAGACATCAAAATACTCACTTTTGGAGTGGGTGGGGCGAGATCAGTGTAGGCACGGGGCAAGAGATAGGAAAGAATTGACCTGTGCGTCATCGTTTATGTGCCTGTTCCTGTGATTGAGTCCTAAAATCATTCATTGCCATTTTGGCTGACTCATCTATGTGCCTATATCAGCGTGGTTGCTAACGAATTTTTGTATACCTTGTTCTAAAATTATTTTGTACGCTGGGCGTGAAAGATCCTGTTAATGTGACCCATTAATCAACTTTCAATGTACACTGTTTCTTTGTATTGTGTGTATGTGTCTGTGCTGAAAGGGAGGAGGGGGCTTCTCTCTCTCTGTGTGAGTGTATGTGTGTGTTTGAGAGAAAGAGAGTGAATGCGTGTGTGTTTCCTTATATGTGTGGGTGTGTGCGTCGGCGCGCGTGGGCGGATACTAGTGGAAGAGTAAGCTTATGCTTGTGTACCTTGAGTGTGTGCAGGCCCGGACTAGGGGGGGGGGGGTTACAGGGGTTACGTAACCCCCCCCCCTGGCCTGACTATGTACCTCTTTTTTTTTTTTTTTTTTTTTTTTACAATCATAAGTAAATCCGGGGAGAAATTTCAACCCTCTCCCCTAGGCACTATAAAAAAATAAATCCTCTTCCACTCTACTCAATTTCAACCACTGATTCTTTTATCACAAGTAACTACATTCTGTTACCTGAGACACTGTGCTTCCCATAGCTTGAGTCTCTGCATTGTAAAAGCACGCGGCTTGCCTGCAGTGAAGAACATGATGGGAGCACTGAGGGAACTGTCACTGTTTTTCTCAAACTCTCCAAAGAGACAAAGAAAACTTGAAGATACCATCGAATCATCTCAGCCTGACACGACAAAAACAAAGCTTGTTGATCTGTGCAGAACAAGATGGGTAGAAAAAACATGAAGCACTGGAGGTTTATACATCAGATTCTCTCTTTCTGGTTGTTCACGACTGTTTGGGACAAATGTGTGAAGACAGTGACAATTGGGACAGTGAGACACTGACCAAGGCAACTGGCTTTCTCCACACCTTGAGCAGCAGTGCTTTCCTCGTTGCATTCGTTGTCGTCTGCAATTGTTTGCGTTACTTAAACCCTTGACAGTGAAGCTGCAGAAAAGGACAAAAGATGTTGTCGATGCCTACAGGGAAATCAAAGCGGTCAGTAACTGCATGTCTTCTATTAGAAGAGATGTCGACACAGCGTTCGTTGCCTGGTTCGGTGAAGTCAGCAAAATGGCGAATGCTTTGACAACTGATGTTATTGTTCCTCGTCAAGCATCCCGACAGACTCTCCGTGACAACCAACCTGCGGCCACTCCAGAAGAATATTTCAAGATTAGCATTGCCATTCCTTTCTTGGAACACCTGTCAATCGAATTGGACTCGAGGTTCAAAAATGCTGACCTAGTAGTTGATGGTCTCTGTCTGGTGCCAAGCACTTTAATAGACAACCAGGATGGTTTCATGCAGGTTCCAGAAGGGGTGAAGACACTGGCAATGTTGTGGGAGTCTGATCTACCAGACAACGCTACCCTTGATGCAGAATACCAAAGGTGGGTTTGCAAATGGCGAAGTGCTGCTGAGAATGCGACAGCTATCATCCCATCCACGGCATCAGAAGCACTGAAACATTGTGACAGGGATTTTTATCCCAACCTGTTCATCATGCTAAAGAACCTTTGCACCCTGCCTGTCACTACTGCCGAGTGTGAGCGTTCAAACAGTCAGTTGCGCAACCTGAAAAACTACCTGCGCTCTACAATGGGGCAACATAGACTCAATGGACTTGCTTTACTGAAAGTGCACAGGGATGTTGATATTGACTTCAAAGAGGCAGTGAACTGTTTTGCCAGAAGATACAATTCACAAATGGTACTAATGCCGAGGAACCTAGTGCAGCAAGACTGAAAGTGAAAGCAGGGCGGTGATGTTCATAAATCACAAGGTAAAGCTTTATACTGTTAACGATCAACAAAATGTAGTGAACAATAATAGTATACAAAACATCTCTGCTGATAAATAAATGTTCGTGTGTGTTTTTTTGTTGTTGTTTTTTTAAGGGACGGGCAGATGATTATTTTTGTACCCCAGAGTTTGTCAGTTCAATTTGTTTAAAAAGCTCAAAGTCCCAGACCATCATAAATGGCTTTTTCAAGGTTCAGATTGCACCAGATTGCACCATTTTGCATCCTTGAAAAAAAAAATTTCCGGGGGGGGGCATGCCCCCGGACCCCCCTAGAAGGATCGGCGCTTCGCGCCTTCGCTGAATCTGTAACCCCCCCCCTCAACTTTTCCCAGGTCCGGCCCTGGTGTGTCTCGATTCGTCATCATCGAGGAACATAATGAATTTTCCCTTTCGTACATCGAAACGTGACGCAGGAATGCTTCGACTGTACTTTGTGGGTAGTATGGAAAGAAATCCTGTTCATTTTATGTGGATTCAGCCATACATTATCCGTGGTAAAGAAGCAACCTTGGTCAGTTTGTGTGGCGTCGACTGTCGTTTGATTGGACTTCTGATTCTATCTGGCAATCTTGCCTAGCCTCTCCTAGTCTCTTTCCCCATGAATCGTCCGTCCACTCTTATTACATGACCTGGACTGACAGATGCTCTCACTAAAGGGGCCGCAAGAAAATCGAACCAGAGACATACAGTACTGGACGCATGTCTTGCGGTGTTCACGGATCGAACGTCTCTGCTTAGAGTAGCAGAGTGACTCGGCCGTAGAATCCCGATAGTGGAAGAGTCGACTTTCTTTAATGACTCTTTATTCGGTGGTGCATTTCCCCCCCCCCTCCCCCAAGTCGCCCCAGTACCCATTCAAAGGGCAGGTTACAAGTTCAACAAAAACAACACGCATAGATTTACATCTTTCATCCATCAGAATGAATCAGTTATCATGAGGCGTTTGACAATGCACTTTAATATATGCTGCACATTCAAGTTAACATTGTAGGCTTCATGCTTATTTCTGCCAGCGCCTTGCAAAGCTCATTAAGCTGATATTTGCACTAAATAAGAAAAAATATAACTACATTTTGCAGTTCTGCACTTTAGCGTTTCCGTTAAACGCTGCTGTGCAGTCATAGATTCATAGCCAACTTAGGTTTAAAGCAGCCGACTCGGCAATGTGTGAATAATGCCACTGTAATTGTCATAATGGAGATGGAAGAGCAAGAGGTCGCAGGAGCAAAAAAGTAGCTTAGCAGGCCTGTGTTCTTCACAACCTTTTAATAAAATGTTGGGTAACGAGTTGGCTTTTAAATCCTGAAGAAGCATTTTTTTAGGGAATGTTTGTGGGGGTTGGGGTGGGGTGGAGGAGGGATTTGTTGCGAAATACATGATTGAAAACATTATGTTAGTCTGCTGCGTTTTATCTCCTATTCTTTTTGTATCTCGTCTTCTAATAAAGGTTCCTCTTTTTGTTACGCGTAACACTGCATGCGAAGAAACTAAGTTGCGGATCCAGAGTGACTATGTCCTATGATCGAACAGAGACGCTCCTAGTGGCGATCGGTGGTGTGGCGCCGTCTGATTGGACTGTTGATTACAACCTTGTATTCCCTGACTCGCAGACTTGCCTTGATGAATATAAACCTTCAAGACTATTTATGAATGGTCTATTCAATGCATTCACTGAAGCATTGGGAAACGGTGGCATCTGACGGACTTCTGATTAGAACTTTTGAGTGCCTACCTCGCAGACTTTGCATGATTATATTAACCAAAAAGTACAAGTAACTTTTATGAATCGTCCATTCAATCGTGTATCAGACAGACAGAAGTTTGAGTAAACTCCACAGCACGTACTTTAAGTTTGATATTAAATTCAATGTCACCTACAAGTTTGTGTGCTTAATAGACTAGGGCTTAAGGATCAGCACAATCCAGTAACTAAAAGTACAACAACAACAACACTAAAAAACTATAACTACTAACTACCACCACCACTATCATCGTCATTTTTTTCTTCTTCTCCCAATGTGTTATTGTTTTGTACTTTTTAAGGATTGTGGGCAGAGCAGGGTTAAGTGGCATATTTGAATCACTTGTTATTTGTACTATATAGTGTTTGAATGTGGTATCAATTCTTTTTAAAATGTTGATAAACACAGCATTTACTGTGGCCTTTTCTTGTATCAACATGTGAAGAAATCGATAATTTTGTACCCAACTACAAATGTGTTGTTACTTTATTATCATAAATTGAAATTTAAAGAACCCTTTTTAAAAAAAAAACAATTCCTGTTCTAAGTACGCACAGCCGAAAGTACTACTTTTTGTCTCAGAATACTAAAAGTTGCTGTATAGATTACTATTAAAAAAAATGTGTGGTAGGCAGGTCTGGATTATTGAATATTGTGAAACTTTGTGTGTAAGTGGGAGGTGATGAGTTTTAATTGAAAAAATAAGCTTGATAACCCTCATTTCATAATTGACCCCTCAGACAATTTCTTTGTATTTAATTTTTCTTTAGACAAGCGATCACTATTTATCACAGAAATTCGCTTGTAGTACTGTTATGGATTTTTACTGTGCCCTTGACATTGCATGATGTAGTGACATTGGCCATGCCACGATTCGGTCACTATAAATAATATGTATGCCTATAAAATCTCTGGTTTCACTATGAAGTATGAAACACCCTGAAGGCTGCTGATGCAATGTGCATGTATTTTTATGTAATGACTATGTAAAGCGCGGTGAGTCTGGTCGTAGGCTGGAGTACCCGCTATATAAAAATCCGTTATTATTATTATTATTATTATTATTATTATTATTATTATTATTATTATTATTATTATTATTATTATTATCACTTCTTAACAACTAGTACTATTACCGAAGGATAGCTGTGCGTATGAGAAATTCGCATTGTGGGCCTATTTTGTATCAATGGATGTTCAACCTGTCCATTTTCACGATTAAGATCCATTATGAGATTTAGATTATGTTGTTGCTTATAGGGTTCAGGAACCTTTATGCCGTCACAGCTCGTCCAAATTTTAAAGACCAGTAAAGACTCTACGAGAGACAACGCGAGAGGGATAAGATAAGATAATTCTTTATTTAACGAAGGTAGTAGAATAAGCAGTGATCTGTTGTTTTACATATGGCCCCCGCCCTACGAATTAAAACGATTACATGTTTACATATAAACTTGAGTAAGAGAGAGAGAGAGAAAGAGAGAGAAAGAGAAAGAGAGACAGAGAGAGGAAGAGACTGCAGTCATAAAAATAAAAGAAACATAAAAGTTCATAGACCACAACTTTCTCACTAAACTTCAATCTTTCACAAAAGCTATTGTGTTGGAGATGGGGAGAGGGGAATGAGCAGAGAGGTAGAGAGAAGAAGAGAGGGAGAGGGAGAGAGAGAGAGAGAGAGAGAGAGAGAGAGAGAGAGAGAGAGAGAGAGAGAGAGAGAGAGAGAGAGAGAGAGAGAGAGAGAACAGGCAGTCTACATAAAACAGCATGTAAGTTTTTAAGAAATATACCACACGGCATTAACAAACTCTACAAATAATGGCACTACGAAATGCTACAAAATAACGCACAAATCGCAAAAAACATAACTAAAGAACAATCATGATGTTACATAATTTTAAAATTTTTTTTAACTCATTCCTTGCAATTCAAAATAAATCCTCTAAAATTTGGCACTGGAGAGGATACAAAGTTGATAAAGAAAACAGTTTGCCGGATTTCAAAACTTGGACCATACGACTCCGGAACCGAGTATATAGCACCCCTTCCTGACCCTCGTTCTAAAACAGTAACATTAAGTTAAAATAAATTAAATTATAACAGTAAATTATTGTTTCAGACAAAATTATAGACAGTCTTAAAATATCAAATAGATCAGGTATACTCTGCACAATTGTGTGCTGAACAAATAAGAACAAAAGAAAAAGTAGTAACATTATTAATTTTAACTTTGTTGCACACCTTCCAAACTAACTAGTATCGATAATAATAGCAAATCCCATCAGCCAATTTAGTTTTTAGGGTTATTTACCATTTCCACAAAAGAGCAAAGTTACAAAATACAGACACGGCAGAAAGTAGGCTAAGAAGGGAAGTGAACACTGTTCACTAGACAAACTATGCTATTATTCTTAGGCGGCCAATATTACAACGAAATTTAGAGTAATAGGCCTACCTAGTGACTCATATCGGTGCCTCAAAGAAAAATTGTCACTGCCAACATCACCTTACCTTACGCATGTATATCTGCGACAAAAAGTGCCGCGCTAAACAAATTGCATTTATTGGACTTTGCATTGAATTTTAGTGGATTGGATGAAATAGGTGATTGTCTCTGGAATAGTTTACTTCACCTTGTATAGGAGGGCCACTATTGACAGTGACGGGGAAAAAAATTGTATTTTTAATTTAACCCGAGGAACACACAGATAAGATAAGATAAGATAACATAACATAACAATTTTATTTTGCAAGGGTAAAAGAATAAGCGCTGGATGCGCTTTTTTACATCTTGCCCTTGGAGCTTTAACAATAACTATTAAATACAACTCAAGGTTATAACATTCACATCATGGAACAATAACAAATAAACAAAGTCATCATTAGATAAAATCCTTTTCAAACAATTGAAATCAAATTAATGTTGTTAATCTCAATCAACAACATTAACAATTAATGTGTATTTAATTTTTAATGTGTTTTAGGAGACGTGTTCTAAATGATGTAAATTTAGATGCTGGAGTGCGGAGATCTTCAGGAAAGTTATTCCACAAAATGGAACCGGAATAAGCTAGACTAGTTTTGTAGAGATCAATTCTTGGAATTGGAACATTTAATTTTGTGGACGATCTGGCAGTTTTTTTTTAAAAAAGAGAAGAAAGATAGGAAGGTGCATTGCCAGAAAGGACCTTGTGCATGAAAACGCCTTTATTAAATTTTAGTCTGTCGGTAAGGGGTAGAATATTGATCCGTTTATAGTCATCTGGAGAGATTTTTTGTTTCAGCAAAATTTGTTTAATTGCACGTTTGTGAATTCTAATTAAAGGTTTCATTGCATTGCCACTGGCAGAATCCCAAATAGTAGAAGAATAATCAATAAATGATTGAATATGACCGGAGTAAAATAGTTTACGAGAATGTAAATTTAATAAATGCTTTATCCTTGACAATTGGTAAGTCTTTTTAGAAATAGTTTTACTAATATTTGAAATATGTTTTACCCAGGACAAATTATTGTCTATAGTTACTCCAAGAAGTTTATGACACTGTACTTCAGCAATTATTATATTGCCAATTTTTAATGGAAGAAGTTTTATTGATACATTTTGTCTTTTCTGTCTTGTTGTAATTAGCATGGATTTTGTTTTGTCTGGATTGAGGGCCATGTGGTTGTATTCAGTCCATTCCTGTAGTTCACTAGCCCCTTTTTGTAATGAGGAGGAGAGTTTATTCAAGTCTCTATTTTGAGAATGTAATGTAGTGTCATCAGCAAAGAGTTCACAAGAAGTAGAAATATAAAGGGGGAGATCATTTATGTAGATAGAAAATAACAACGGTCCTAAAACAGATCCTTGCGGTACTCCAGCTGTAACAATTTCAAATTGTGACTTTTGGTTATTTACATAAACACACTGTTCTCTGTCCGAAATAAACGATTTAAGAAACTCAAGAGATTTGGAATGAATGCCATATAGGTTTAGTTTACGTAGAAGAAGGTCATGGTCTATTACATCAAAAGCTTTTGCGAAGTCAACAAATAATGTTCCAGAAAATTGTCCCTTATTAATATTATTTAGCCATTGTTCTATCATTGATGTAAGAGCTGTGTGACAAGAGTGTTTAGCTCTGAAACCCGACTGATTTTCATGGAAGAGGCTGTTTTCAGTGAAATGATCAAGAATATTATTATTTATGTGCTTTTCAAGAGGTTTAGAGAGAGTAGAAAGAATCGAAATAGGCCTATAGTTCGATGGGTCAGTGCTATCACCATTCTTGAAAAGGGGTATAACCTTAGCCTTTTTGAACATTATAGGAAAATGTGATTTGTCTATGCATAGGTTGTATATATACGTTAAAGTGTCAGTAATAAATGACGCAGACAATTTTAGTATTTTACTATCCAATTCATCAATTCCTCTTGAATTTGTTTGCTTAAGGTTTGTTAGTGCTTTGTGTACAAATTCTGTAGATAAATAAGGAATGTCTAGTTTGCTTTTAATGTTCTTAGAATGACAAAAGTTTGCTAATTTCTCTAGATTGTTTTCTTTTGATTTGTCAATAGTAATAATCCTATCGGACATTTTAACAAAATGTAAATTCAGAATATTAGGAGAAATATCTTTAATCACTGGTGATATACTGGATTTGTTTGTTAAGTGATTAATTGCTTTCCAAATCGTTTTAGAACTGTTTTTGGACGAGATTAAATTTGTAATAAATGCTTTCTTTTTTTTTCTTTTGAGTGAAGTTACTGCATTTCTTTGTTTTTTGTATTCATCTTCTTTACCACTTTTCTTTAAATAATCTCTTAATTTAATGGCATTTTGCAGTTCTGTGTCTAGCCACGGTGGTTTGGAATAGTACTTAACTCTTTTGGTATATATAGGAGCATGTTTATTGTATATATTCATAAATGTGTCATACCAGTACGCTAAAGCAGCATCAGGGTTAGTAAAATTATAAACATTTGAGAGAGCGCTGTTGCTGAGGTCAAAGAGAAAATCATCTGTAATAAATTTGGAAAAAGATCTGTATGTTATAGTTTTATGTCCTGGTTTGGGTATTTTAGCTCCTTTCTTTTTCCAGGTCAAACAAACAGGATAATGATCACTGCAAGCAAAGACTGGAACACAAACTTCTACAACATGCGTCTTGTTATTTGTATATATGTGATCAATGAGTGTGCTTGAAGTCGCAGCTACTCTGGTTGGTCCTGACACTAGTTGTTCAAAGTTGCACAGTTTAATAGTATCGGTCCAGTGTTTATTAGGTTTAAACAGGTCAATATTAAAATCCCCTAAAATGAAGAAATCTTTAGATTCTAATAACAGTTCATCGATCATTGAAGTAAAGTTACTAATCCAGTCCACATGTACATCAGGATGCCTGTATAAGAATCCGACGATGATTGGGGCTGAATGTTTTATATTTATTTCAAGCCAAATAGACTCAACTTGATGCTGCTCAAGGTAATGTAGACGTTTGAAATTAAGCGTTTCACTAATGTATATTAATAAACCAGTTTCTTGATTTCTTGTTCTATGACGTATTATTAAAGAATAACCTGGTATCGCCATTTCAGAATCAACAGTCTGAGTGCATAACCAAGATTCAGAAAAGCCAAATATATGAAATGGTGTATTATGGTTGTTTAAAATTGATGCTATTTCATGTGTTTTGTTGAGTGCATGACATATATTAAGATGGCCAATTCGAAAACCATCTTTGGAAGGCCATGTTGTAAGTGACATTTCTTCTATAGAAGGTAACACAATGGAGGAAGGTGGACAGGGATTGGGAGAGGAGATTTAACAGAAAAAGTAAATGTAAAAAATAAAAGTAGTTGGGAGACAGGAGGTATGGATGAGTGCAAAAGAATCAGAACAGTTACAATATAATTATATATCAAATTAAAATGGAATTGGCATAAGCAATTAAAATTAACAACAAATACTAGAGTCAGTAGATGGGAATATCAAATCACAATACAATGTGTGTGTGCGTGTGTGTGTGTGTGTGAGAGAGAGAGAGAGAGAGAGAGAACAAAACCTAATAATATAAAATATATACTATTACAAATTTAAGGTTACACAAGGGTTTCTATCACAAAGAATAAATGCTCAAGAATGTTATCAGAAATGTTACAGTTTGGCTGTATATAATGAAAAGGAGGGGAGAGGATCGAGTACAAAAGTGTTCTGTGTTTGAGTGTAGGCTATGCATGTCGTGTTTGAAAGTTGACTGCACCTACGTTATTCACCATTAAAAATAAACTACAGTCAGGTTATTAGACCTAGAAACATTTAGTTTAGGAGTCGGACAAGGTATTCAAAAAGTATGCTTTTTTCCTTGTCGTTTAGGGGTGAGGAATGACTCTGATTAGAGAGGTCTAAAGGTGTCTCATTGTGAAACTGCAGTTGCTGTTGCTGCTGACGATTCAGTTGACTATTGTGCGCTGACATGGGCCTCACAGGGTTGTTTAACAGCGGCTGTGGTAACTTTTGGCGGGGAACAGCAGGCGACAAGGTGGGTGCGTACGATTTGGAACCTCTCACGACCGCCGAATACAGTGGCTTGGGCTTTTGGATTAGCATTAGATTTTGCCGTGATTCATCCGATGGACGTGGTGTAACGTTGCTCTGTTGAGAATGGAGAACTTGACCACAGACTGACTGTACTACTGACTTTTGGCTAGTGTCGCCTTTCAGCTGAGGACGACGCGGGGTCTGCATAAGAGATGCAGAGTAGCAACGTTTGATGTTGACAGCCAGGCCACTGCTACCCCGAGTGTTCGGATGCACAGCGTCCCTCATCCAACCTGTTTTAATACCCCCTTTCTTGGTGTAGAAGGCAGTGTCATTGTCGACTACATCAACTCCAGTGAATTGTTGGCAAACTTGTTTTAGGCAGTGATTTGAGTTTTTGATACAAGAGCTGATGTGATCATGACCATCACGGTGTGGTAGAATGGTAGATAGCATGATTCTAGCTGTTGGGAAACAACGACGACATTCTTTAACGACTGCACGCCACGTTGAGTTACCCAGCACATAGCCACGCTTGCAGTCATTAATGCCAATATGCAGAACCAAGAGAGTGACATTTGGGTGAATAGCCGTACCCCGCAGCGCTGTTAGAAGGGATGACCTGTCCAGCCCAGAAATTGTAATAACCTGGGATTTCTCGCTTGCTACTGACATCTTGGCTTCATGCAGGCCTGCTACCACAGAATCGCCCAGAATCAATGTTTTTGTATTTGAATTCAGACCTGAGAGTTGTGGCCAGTCATTATCAGACGAGTCAGGTGGGTTAGTGTTATAAGATACAGCATGCTTGCCAAGTGAAGAGCGTGTATCGGAAAACGCAATCTCATGTACTGAACGATCCGTACACACACTGATGTCATCTTGCATGTTTGAGTCACCATCAGTGTCCAAAGCACACTTAGGTTCTAGGTCCGGGCAGCTGTGTTGGAAAGAGCGTTTGGTGGGTTGCTGTGGTGTGAGTTTGAGAACCACAGAGCTGGGATTGGATGTTTTGGTGCGAGGCTGTGGTGTTGGTTTGTGAACCACTGAGTTAGGCTGAAAGGGTTTGTTGCGAGGATGTGGTATGGGTGTAACCATCGTGCTAGACTGAGAGGGTTTAGGTTGAGACTGTTGAGCGTGACTTGATGGACAATGTGAGGACCTGTAGCTTGTAGTACCAGACTGGTAAGCAGTGTCAGGGCGCTCCTTGTTCTTCACCAGCAACTCCAAGTCGTTCATCTCAATCTTCATTGAGTACCTCATTTCCCGTATGGCAGAACGAAGTGCTGCTATTTCATCACGTAAGTTGTTTGTTACGCGATTAAATTCCTCAAGAGGCACGCAGTCTTCATGACTGTTACATGTTACTTGAACCCCTACATTGCAAGAGGTAAGTGTGATCTGATTTAGAGCAATCAGGTCAGACTGAAGGGTTACACCTGACTTGCCGCCCGTGCGGTCATCCGTCTCTTCATCAACAGCAACTAGAGGAGACAGCTGAGAGAGGGGTTCTTCAGAAGAGGTATGAACGTAGGACAGGCACGATGATGGCAGTGGACCGAGAGGTCCGCAGGTTGCGGCTTCAATTTCATCGTCCCCATCAACAGAGTTTACAACCGCACAAGTATCAGAGGCGGGATACATACTATCAACATCCGATGAAATGGCACAAATACAATTATCAACCGGTCCCTTGAGGTCCGACTGCTGATACTGACGACGACAAGCAGGGCTTGTTAAGATAAGAGGTGATGAGGGCGCAGACATTAGTTGTAGGGAGGTTTGGGAGTGACCCTCATCAACGTCACGTTGCCGCCTTCGGAGACGGCTGGAGCGCCGTGTTGGCTGTTTAGCTGCTTGGCGCTTAGCGACTGCCCCTGAAGCTGGAGGTAGAGGTAGCCTTTGTATGGATTGCTTGGCCTCCTCTCGTTGCGCGGCAGTAAGGTGGCTGTCAAGGGTGTTGATTAATGCCACTAGCGCTCTTAGCTCCTTCCCTCTCCAATCTGCACAGAAGTTACCTTGTGCTAGCACGGTGTTGGTGGTGTAGTACAAGGTAACTGTTATCAGTTTTTCACGCTCAAAATACACTCGAATTGTTGTTTTGAACAAGTGAGGTGGAAGCTGAAAAGGGAGCTCATCAAAGTCAGTGTACGAGCCTTGCACTTGAAGTGGTTGTAGGTTCTTGTTATCATTCAGGTCGTCACGCCACTGAACAGTATACTGAGGTTCATTACCGAGAAAGACCTTATATCGGTGATACAATACACATCTCGCAATGGGCATGAGGTTGTGCGGAATGACAAATGTTGCTTGACGTTCGTCTTGTTTGATGTCAACTCCAGGTGCCCAATTGCAGGAAGACACGCGAAGAAGCGCCATAGCGCTTTAGTCCAATAAAAGAAAACCACACAGAAGTAGTATTGGATCAGTACATGTTCACACAAAGATGATAATTATTTACCATAAAGTGTGTGTAGATAAGTATATACCACGATTGAAATAACCCCACCTATGACATTGTGTACGCCGGAAGTTTACATAATTACATTTTTAAAAAAAAAAGACGTAAAATGCAAATGACGCCACCGATGATGAAATTTTGAAGACTACATCCTGTTCATGTCAACAGTGCCTTTTGGAAACAGGAGAAATAGATGAATAAAATCAGAAGACTGAGTGTTTTTACGAAGATCAGGTAAGAAAATAACTAGAATAAATTTCACGATTCAGAAGATTCATACACTGATGGAAACAGACCAAAACGAAAAGCACCGTTACTGCATAGCAACAATGGAAGAAGAAAAGAAGTTGTCATCTCAATATTTTAAAGGGCAAAAACAGCCCCCCAAAAATTGTATAACTTTAAAAAAGCGTCACATTTTTGAAGTCCAGTGTATCACAAATTTTTTTAAACAGAAATTGTTATTACACAAATAGATAATCACACAAAAGTTACATCAACAGTGAGCGGTGAAAAATGTTCCTATTGAATAGATGGCGTAGCAAATACAGAGAGAGAGAGAGAGAGAGAGAGAGAGAGAGAGAGAGAGAGAGAGAGAGAGAGAGAGAGAGAGAGAGAGAGAGAGAGAGAGAGAGAGAGAGAGAGAGAGAGAGAGATTACCGCAGAACACTATATTTCACGGGAGGCTGGCCACTACTCTAGATAATTTGCCTATGAAGTTTGGTCCACATCCGTTCAGTGGTTCTTGAGATATGGCATGCCACGGACTGACAGACCGACACTTGTCTCGTTATGACTCCCGACTGGTTTCAAAGTATTTCCACATATAATCCAATCCTTGAAAAACTAGTAACTTACTTAAACACGCACGTGTCATTATGCGATGTAAGCAAACTTTACCCCTCATCCCCAACCTTCTCCCTCATCTCCCCTCTTCCCTCCCATCCCCTACCCTCCCTCCCCTTTCCCCCCCCCCCACGTTATTTTTTTTAAACGTTTCTACATTCTGCCATGCGCTGCACAGCATGTATTCATTACAACGTTAATTTTAAAACGTTTCTACATTCTGCCATGAGCTACACAACATGATTTCATTCATTTTGGCCACTCTCTTCTCTCACACAGCCGCACGTCATCATTACCATGCGCCTCTATGATTTTTCTGACTGTATTGAACACACCGCAAACAATCCCATCTATGAACAATCAGGTAGACCACACTTACATTCGACCCAGCTAGTCTTCATGCAGTCCACGCTTGCTTGTTATTTTATTGTCGTAGTAATAGGATTTTCTACAAGATTTTCTTTAGACGCAAGAAAGCTAGCTGGAGATAAGCTTCCCTGACCAGATCTTTTCCTTCTCCCTTACTGGGTCAGTATGCAAGAGTCAAATTAGGCTGTACTCACTATAATAATAGAGTGACCTACAGAAATTACAATGTAGATCTACACGTATATAACACACATGGTGAGATAGTTATTGAGGACAGCTCTGACATCTCAATCGTAGAGGTTTTATATTTAAATGCTAAGACTCTCTTTTGCTTTACGTCAAAATAACAGGACCGTCAAAAGGACGTAGGTAGAGTATAAAGAGTGTATATAAATAACGGCGTTTTTACATCGCCACACACACACGCACACACACACACACACACACAAACACAAATACAAACAGGGACCCAGAAGGAAAAAAAATATAAGGAAAATACAAAAATAAAAATCTCTCGATCCTGCTGCAACTTTTCCCTCTAAACTGCCATTCTTCACAAAAGCAGCGGCGTGTCTCTTTTAAAGGGCTTTTACGACTCCCCCGAGGCGAGTAACGTGTGTGGCGATGCAAAGCCGAGAGCGTCCGGTGATTGGTTTCATTTCTCCGCTATGACCGCAAAAAACCTTAACCCATACTGTACCCAATCCCTTCCTCCGAAACCTGACAAAGGTATCGAAATCCTAAAGCTTCATTCAGAGTAAAACGTATTAAAAGCACTCAACCTTCTCCGAAACCAGAGAAAGTCTTTGAAACCAGAAAAAGTCTAAATCTTTGAAACCTGAGAAAGTTTTAATTGAAAGCAGAGAAAGCCTTTGAAAGTATAGAAAGTCTTTGAAAGCAGAGAAAGTCTTCGAAACCAGAGAAAGTCTTTATGCTAAGAAAGTCTTCGAAACTGATTCATTTGTCTTCAATCAAGAGAAAGTCTTTTCAGAAATCAGAGTCTATCCTTCCTTTTCGGAAAATATAGGTGGTCTATCGGTCCATTTAACCAATATTAGACTTCCTTACTATCATTTCCTTTAACTAAACAAAGGTATTTCATTCTTTTCTCCAAGGAAAGTCTTCGTAACATTTTCTTCATCAAAATCAAAGAACTTCAAAATCTCGAGTTGTTTTTTTTTCTCTCTCTCAAATAAAAATTACGTAACCTCTAGCGTTTTGAACCTATTCCTTTCTGCGAAACTAGTGAAAGTTATTCATTTTTTATTTCGAAACCAGAGAAAGACTTCAAACCCTTTCTAAAAGCAAAGCAAGTTTTCGATATCAGAAAAGTGTTAAAGTATTAGAAAATTTTGCCTTACCAAAATTCTGAAATTGAAAATTAAAAAGAAATATTAAAATATTATTACGCACATTTTTGTTAAAACGACATTCTGATGACTGTTGTGAAAAAAACAGGGATTATTTTGACACACTTTTCATTTTCGTGACATTATTTTGACATTTTCAAAGTTTTGAATCTATCCCTAACCCTAACCCTTAACCTAACCCTAAGACTAAAACAGCTGTAACTCTACCGGAACCCTATTTTGACGTCAAAATAGGGCAGCCTTCCAAAAAAGTCAAAAGAAACCATGTGGAGTTCCATGAGTGTGTCTCTGTAACGTCGTTTCCACATGCCCAC
Source organism: Oncomelania hupensis (assembly GCA_036898135.1). Taxonomy (NCBI): domain Eukaryota; kingdom Metazoa; phylum Mollusca; class Gastropoda; order Littorinimorpha; family Pomatiopsidae; genus Oncomelania; species Oncomelania hupensis. The sequence continues at coordinate 41,816,973 of CM072515.1, read as the reverse complement.
ACACACACACACCCACCCACACACACACACACACACACACACACACACACACACACACCACCTTCTAAAATGAACTCAGCATCCAATCTTCCACAATTCCTGTTTCCAAACCAGCTTTTCTGTTTCTCCTTTTGTTCTGTATCCCCTGGCAAGGAATCTAAACACGCGCAGCGAGCGGTATTACGAAATTAATCTTTTATGCCATCGGCTGTTTCACAGATCGTGTTGATGCTAGAAAATAGAAAGAAGGGGAACAAAAAGGAACACGCTGTTTAAAGGGGACAGCGACAACTAATATTTGTTTTCGCTTGCACAGACCTTTAAAAAAAAAATTCATATAGAACACATTAATTTCGCTGTCATTATTAACACCCAAAATTGAATATTTTAACATTTCACTTTCATTAATATTGTGGAGCGTAATCCGAGAATAGGAAATGTAAATAAGGTAATAGCATTCTTTAAAGGCTCTCTTTACCTATATAAAGCTGCACTTCGGCAGCCAGAATTTCACCTCGTGAGTCATTTAGAAACCAATAAATATGATTCATTAAATCTCATTCTCTCGCATAAACAACTGAAAAAATGCATTGACAGACAGACAGACACACAGTCATGGACACCCAAACACACACACACACACACACACACACACACAGAGGAAAGAATAAATAAAAAGCATTGTATAGCCTATATGCATTACATATAAATTCTGCCATACAGTAATATAATTTCTTACAATAAATTAATAAAAGAAGAACTACAACAACTGAAATCATACTGCAGTAGTTAAAGCTACTAGCTTCATTTATGTATATTACGCGAGCAATATCAAATACGTGAGTGTATTCCCTCCGTTGTTTAATTCACGTCTTCACAGGTAGGCTTTACCATAGACCAGGAATACTTTCTCTCTGGCTTTACTGCTATGTGACACTTCCTTCAATTAATTCATAATTTTTTTTCACCTTCCTCCTGGGTTATCATACACACCTCATTGCATAGTGACAAAGTAGATGGTAAACTGTCGATATTATACGCTATTGTGAAGGTGTGCAATTGTTATTGTATTCACGATATTATTAACAGTTAGTTTACTACGGTGTGCTAGTGCCTCTTAAAGGGAAATGGTGGGCAATATATATATATATATATATATATATATATATATATATATATATATATATATATATATATATATATATATAAAACATTTCACTTTCATTAATATTGTGGAGCGTAATCCGAGATATAGTATCTATCTATCTATCTATCTATCTATCTATCTATCTATCTATCTATCTATCTATCTATCTATCTATCTATCTATCTATCTATCTAATCTAATCTAATCTAATCTAATCTAATCTAATCTATCCTAATCTAATCTATCTATCTTATATATATATTTCTGTTGACAGGTACTGAGCTTGATGCTATCACAATACACTGTGGAAGCCAGCGGCTTATATATATATATATATATATATATATATATATATATATATATATATATATATATATATATATATATATATATATATATATATATATAAAACATTTCACTTTCATTAATATTGTGGAGCGTAATCCGAGATATAGTATCTATCTATCTATCTATCTATCTATCTATCTATCTATCTATCTATCTATCTATCTATCTATCTATCTATCTATCTATCTATCTATCTCTAATCTAATCTAATCTTATCTTATCTTATCTTATCTATCTATCTATCTTATATATATATTTCTGTTGACAGGTACTGAGCTTGATGCTATCACAATACACTGTGGAAGCCAGCGGCGAAGAGCTAACGCTCACCAACGTGTGCGGACAAGACCAGTGCAAACTGGGCAACGACTCTACCTGTCTCACACACTACTGCTGCGTAAAAAAGGTGCGATGATGATGACGACTAGGGTGAAAGAGATGGAGGTGGTGGTGATGGTGATGACTATCACTACGATGATGATGATGAAGATGATGATAATGAAGACGATGATGATAGTAGTAGTGGTGGTGGTGATAATGATAATGGTGGCAGTGGTCGTAACA
>CM072515.1:41714914-41812414 GCA_036898135.1 Oncomelania hupensis | reverse complement strand
TTTGGCCGCTATGCCCAATAAAGGGTAGCCCCTCAGCTGCTCACACTCGGAACTCAATATTTTTTTCTCGGAAATGCAAATGCCTTCCGCGGAAATCCGCGGATTCGCGGAAAGTTCTCCACCCTGATAGATAGATAGATAGATAGATAGATAGATAGACAGACAGACAGACAGACAAATAGACATACTACATACATACATTTTTTAATTTTCCTCTCAAACAAATGAAACAAAGGCAAATGCAAAGACCATTATTGTCAAAAAAAAGGGCAACTTTAGTTATAAAGTGTCAATACAAGATAAAATCTTATATCATTACAAAATCCAGAAATAATTTCTAATATAAAATTAATAATAAAGTTACACATACAAATAATGTACAAACTTGAAAATTGCATTGTCAACTAGTAAGACTTTCAAAAATGTAGTTTATTTCACCAATCTTCTTCTTCTTCTTAATATTTATGTATTTATGTATTTTTTTAAATAATAATTGGTGATGATTGTTTCATGATCTAGTATTATTTAATGCTACCGATTTAAAAGGATGAAATGTCTGCTAAAATTTTATGTTTTGCAACGTGCAATGGAATGTGTGATTAAAATAAAAAAAAACTAATAATAATAAAGCGATTCGACTGAACATGCACAATCATGTACATTATTTTGCTCATTCACTTATGCGCACACATACGTTTGTGTGTGCGTGTACGTGTGAAAGAGAAAGAGAGTGAATGTGTGTGTACGTGTGTGTGTGTGTGTGCATATGTGGTGCGTATGCATGACCATTTTAGCTTTTACTGGGTACCATCTAGTATTCCTCATAATCATTTATTAACTGCTAGGCTATGGGTTAGCAGCACAGGTGCCGAACATGGAAACGAAGACGGCAGTCTGGATGTTGGGCTTACATCTCAGTCCTGAAGCACAGGGGCAGTTCGTATTCGATGGCTGTACCGAACATGCATCGCCCACCTACGAAATAAAATTTTAGAAAGTAATTATTATTTTTTTACGTTTGAAAATTATAAAAATGAGTGCTAAGAAAGGGGAGACCACTGGGGCATTAAACAAGTAGAACGGATCCTTGATAACAAAGCAGAAGCATCCCTAGGTCTATTTATAGATACACAGGGCTGCTACCGCTATGCTAACGAGAATCCACTATACCGATTTGTTACATTCAGCTTGGTTAATGCCCCTGTTGGGGAGACAAAGAAAACTAGCAGAGGGAAGAGGGTAAACAATAGACCTACAACACAGGCGCCCCAGTCGTATATAACATTTAGAGAGCGGCGCGCCTTTTAGTTGTAGTTATGCTTTCTCTACATTCAGATACGGGCGCCTGTGCATTTAGAAACATGTCCTGCATGCTGAATTATTGTTGCACGGAGCATTCCTAAACATTAACAACTGTCCCAGTTCAAAAGTCGTCGTCGTCAACATCCTCCTTCTCCTATTCATCATCATCCATCCTTCTTTCTTTCTTCTTTTTTAAACGACTTTTCACTCAAACTGAAAATTAAAAAAAATAAAATGAAGAAAAAAAAAAGAATCTAACATAAGCAGATTATTATATTTAAGCAGTGATCATAAAACAACTGTTTAAAACAATATTGTTTCATTATCTTCAAAGATCTTGGACAATTATTCTTTAAAGCGTTCTTCAAGAACGTGCGCTATTTTAACCTGCAAGGTCCGTCTGTTCCTTTAGCCTATAATTGAAGAGCTAACCTAAGCCTTCCGTCAATTGGTCTTCGTTAGAGGTCACACATTGAACCTACTTTTAATTAGATTATGCACGCCTATGTGAAAACATAGGAGGTATACAGACAGTCGTCATAATATCAGCCAGTGGTTTCAAACACTTCCACTACGAAGTCCGTGTTATTTCGGTTTTGTTGTTGTTGTTGTTGTTTTTACCATGACGAGACTGATTTAAAATGTTATAGCTTGTAAACATGACGTGCAAATAGATGAATACACACACTGTTTAATAAAGTATTTTAAAACACAAACAGCTTTCGTGAGGGTGAACATGCCATAATTCTGATCTGACGAAAAAACACTTCAACAACCTGAAAAATATTTAATGATCACTAACCTTAACCCTAATCGACCTATTCTCAGTCAGATCTAATAAGCTCTTTGGTCAGATTCTATCGTCAATCCGGAAGCAAAAAAAAAACTCTTTGAATTAAGATACTCATCACAGTAGATCTTACCGCTCCAATGCGTTCACAGTAGACAGTAGAAGGGTTAAATTCGTCACGGACACAACAGTAGTTTGCTGGACACAAGTCTTGGTTAGGGCTACCGAGATTGCACTTCTGGTAGATCGTGTCCTGCAGAATTAGCACTTAAACCGTAAAGCAATCGTTTTATATACCAAACTTCAAAGCTCTGGAGGTCAGAAATATTATATGCTTATTAGATTTAAGAGTTTAATAATAATAAGTTAGTTATCTAAAGATAAAGATATATATATATATATATATATATATATATATATATATATATATATATATATATATATATATATATATATATATATATATATATATATATATATATATATATATATATATATATATATATATATATATATATGATCTAAAGATCTCCAGGATCGCACAAACAACTCCTGCCCTGAAAAGGTTGAAGCCCATTTGAAAAGACAGGACCGTATCAATCTACACTCCAAGGTATGGCTGCTGCGCTCCCTTGTCATCTCCATCTTCCTATACGATTGCGAAACATAGACCCTCACAGCAGACCTACAACGAAGAATACAAAGCATGAAGATGATGTGCTACAGAAGACTTCTGGGCATTTCCTATACCCAGCGCATCACCAACGACGCAGTCCGACAGACCATCACCCAAGCCAATGGACAACACGATAACATGCTCACAGTGGTGAAGAAACTGGAACTCCCATGGTTTGGCCACGTCAAAAGAGCATCAGGCCTGGCCACGACCATCCTGCAAGGCACGGTGTAAGGAGGCACAGAAGATGGAGACAGAAAAAGAGGTGGGAGGACAGCATTCGAGGATGGACTGGCTTGACACTTTGCGAAGCCAAGAGATTTGCTGAGGACAGAGAAAGATGGAGTACGCTGGTTAAACGATCCTCTGTGGTGCCCCAACGACTTTCGAGTTACGGGATAGGATAGGATATGATAGGAATCTAAAGATATGTTATAGTCATAATTTACTTAATTGTAAAGGGTACAATTACAGCAATAGGCCTATCAATCTCATTGCTAGATGCAGCAACTGCATGGAGTTAGGCCCACAGCAACATTTACGATGCATAGTCATTGTTATAACTAGATGATGTATATTCAATAGTTATCGACATCATCAAAAATATCATAGTTCAACATCATCATCAACATCAATCAATCAATCATCATCATCTATCATCTGTAGCAGCAATAGCAGCTCTGTCGTGAACCAAAGTAATGCATTACCCTTCCTAGATTTGCCGCAAATCCTGTACTTGTGCTACGCATAATCCTCACATTAGGATTACTCTGTGTAGGAAGCCTAATATGGCCAGCCCAGTTGGCAGGACAAATTTACAGTATCCTAGTGATAATTCGCGTTAATGAGTACAAACAGATTAAAACAATGGCCACATTCATTTAAAGGCAAATTTCACCTCTGTTGATCTGACAGATCATACTTACAGTCGCCAATGTGAAAAAAACGCAGCACAATAGCAGCAGTGTAGACCAATGCAATGAAACCATCTTAATTGCGACAACTTCTACCTTCAAACCAACAATAGTAAACATACAAGACAAACTGCACTAGTCTAATGTAACGGTGTAAGATTTTAGGAATAATTCTGCTACTAGCCAACAAGGATTTACATTCCCCAATGAGCAAACGTCCGATTAAATATTTACAGCATCACATTATTATAATAGTATTGCGTTTTAGACTGACAGCCTTAATTTAGCCCTCATATTATCTTACAAAGAGGGTCACGGGCCCAGACCTTAGTTTGATCTAATTTGATAAAAGATTATTATGGAACATGCATTTTGCACAACAATTAGTACATGTATCTGTAATTATATGATTACATGTTGACTTTGTTATTTGTAGTTACTTGTTTGTTTAACCGAGTAATGTGTTCCAATATGTGTGGGTCTATCTGTGTGTTTTTAATCATTATGCTCGTGTCAAATACGCTGCACACGCGTTTTCTTAAAAATAGCATATCTGAATTCTGTGTTTCTGACTTTCCGTTTTGAAGGCAACAGTAATTTTTGCTTCTAAGAACGCAAGTTTAAAATCAAATTTTAAACCGAGGTTACATTACATTACATGATTATTGCTTTAGGTCCAGCGGACTCTTCTGACCAGTATAGCCGAATCAGGACCATAAAATCAAGACCACAACTTCGCTAAAAGAGGACTCGCCACTGATCCGCATAAAAGATCTGCCGAAACAACGTTAGTGGTAACACTGAAGGCACTCCACCAGCCAGTCACTTTACAATAAAGACATCCCACGCAGGGGACGCTGAGGCTATACTCTAATTTATCGAACTCCCATTTAGAAAATAAACATCAATATAAAATATCAACAAAATACACATGCACATATAAAATGCTTACATTGCCAAATAATAACATCAAAGGAAGCCCCAGTGACCACCTGGCAGGAAGCGTCCAATATTTCCAAGCTGATCCAACAGACCTCACACACAAATGAGTTTTGTCCCAGAAGAGTTTTCAAGAAAAATGGTAGGTCATTGGTCTAGCAGAGAATGGTAATATGACAGTTCACCGACAACACGCTCCGTGATGTTAAATAATTATAATATATGCTCTTTTAAGCGTCTTAAAATAAAGATAAGAGTGTCTTTAGTTTAATGTATTCTATGTGGTGCCCCTACGACTTCCGAGTTAGGGGATAGGATAGGATAGGTACATGCACCGTGCAGCCTTAAGACACACGCACACAACAAACACGGGCGTACACACACACACACATTCTAAAGCGCGCACAGTCACAGCAAGGATATTGATTTTTTTTAGACATGCAAGACCACAGCGTTGTTAGCGTTTGGCCGTCACACACGCACGCTATACAAGCGCAGTTTTGACACACGCTGGCTGTGAATAGGCAGGTAAAAATATTAGGTGACGTAATTGTTCTCGAATCGGAAGGAAATAACGTCCTCTCCCGGTGTTCTGTAGTAGTCACGATTTTAAGGTCAGAGACAGCTAGGCTGTGTTGCATACAAGACGTGTGTTAAACTAGGAGTGTTTTTTTTTAAAGGTGCAAAGGTATGTCGTTAAATTCTTTCAGAATGTTAAACATTGATGATGATTATGACCAATCTTTGAAGCAAGAAACAGACTCTATTACAGAAGACAGTCAAAATATTAATATTGTTACTGAAGAATTTCAAGAAATGAGTTTGTCAGACGAAGACCATGATAAGATGGTTGTATCAGCTTTAGTCGGACCGGCACCCCCGGTTTATAGCTGTTCAACAAGTTTGCCTTCAAGATATACTAAAAAACAACTGAATGCCATTCAAGAACATAAAAAGTATCATCAAGACATGGTAATTTATTTGCAGTGTGTAGAAAATGAAGATGATGTTTGTGAACCACCTACAAAACCTAAAACTAGCCTTGCCTTTTTACAAAATAAACAGGATAAACAAACAATTAAGACAGTTAAAGAAATGGATACGTTTCTTCAATCATGTTCTAGAGAACCAAATGAAGATAACCTCAACTATGAACAGCTTTTAAAAGAAGCTAACTCTGCAGATGAAATGGCTGAGTTTGTTAAATTAGCCATTTCTGAACAGAAGAACTCAAAATCAAGAAATTTAAGTCATTCTCTTTATTTGGGAAAATACTTTGAGATGTTATATGAACAAGTACAGAAAGAAAAAAAGATTAAATGGAGCGAGTACTTGAGGCAAAATAATCTTTTAAACCATTCACAAGCCAGTTTACTGAAACAGTTATCTAAACAATTTTGTCATTTTAAAAAATTTCATTGTTTGAACATATCAATTACTGAGTTGAAAAAGCAATCCGATCTTATTATAAAATATATGAAGGAAGATTCATCTTTTGCAGAGAAGTGGACAACTTAATCAAATGTATTGAGGGGAGCTGCGTGTGTGGAGATTTTTTTTGACACCCCCCTATTATTATTTTTTTTTAGAATATATAGTTAAAAACACGTCACACAACAACACTAGCAAAAGCTGTCAACAACTGTTGCTGTTGTTCTGATGAGACCCTACAGCAAGTGCGAAACAGCTTCTTTTTAAGTCTACATTTAATTTTCATAGCTCTAGTGTAAAACAGAACGAAGTCTCAGTGACGCGGCGTTTCTTCACAACAGCCCTATTATTATCTATCGGTTCTACGCACTAATTATTGCCAGGGTCTCAGTGACGCAGCGTTTTTCAACAACAGCCTTGTTGTGCGCAGTGGGGTATGCGCGTCACTAGCTATGACGAGACATGGTATTTTTAGCTCGCGATCCGGCGCACCGGATCAATGACGAGACATGGTATTTTTAGCTCGCGATCCGGCGCACCGGATCAAGATTGCCAACGTCACTAGCTATGATGAGACAGCTCGCGATCCGGCGCACCGGATCAATGACGAGACATGGTATTTTTAGCTCGCGATCCGGCGCACCGGATCAACTGTACAACGGCGATTGAAGGTGATGATCATCAGCAGCATGAAGGCGAAAGGGTCATGATTGACCCCGCCAATAAAAAGAATATATGCCCTCTCCCACACTTTACATCAATTACACAAACAGCAACAAGCAGTATGAGACTCGCCCCCACTCATACACATCACTTAAAACAATCAACAAGCAAAACTCACCCCCACTTAACTTACCCACCCTCATTATTACCATATTGTTAGTTAATATAAAATACTCTATTATTATTGCCCCACTAACATTAAGCCTTTCTATCATCATCAATAATTTATTATACTCCACAGTTAAAAGAGACAGACGGTTAAGGGAAGTAATAATTAATAAACTATTATGCATTTAGTGCATTGCATCCCTTTGACAACATATTTAAAAAAAATACTGGACGCGCCTTTCCCCCGAATAATTAAACAGGCTTAACCTCGGCAATCTGTCCCAACACAATTTTTATATTGACCATACCATTATATATTAATGTCCGCTGGAATGATCTTTTGTTTAACAAGGTAATCTCTAGTAAATAACGATAATGAAAAGATACCAACCAGTTTACCAGCATCTGAAAGATCCATTTTTCCCAATTCAATAGGTTTCATTTTTAAAAGAGATTTTGCAATCATAGCATAAGCTGTATTTAAGCCTACTAAGACAACACTATGGTATCCAAGATTAACAATTGTTTGTTCATATGGTACACTCATTTTTATATATAATAAAAAAAATAATAATAAATTATTACTGCATTGAAAACACATCTAATGATGGCTTCAATGATGGAGATGATTCAATTTCTTTTTTTACAAGTGGTTTTGGGGGTTTCTGTTTATTTTTTCCTTGGCGGTATTTATATATTATGTACCCACTTGCACCCACTACACCAGCTATACATAAATAATATATGTTATTTGAAGATTGTACTGGTTGTATTGGTTGTATTGGTTCTTCTTTGTTTGTTGTTAATGTTTGTTGCGTTATTGTTTCTTCTTTTGGTGATTCCTTTTTTGTTAATATGTTTGCTTTTGTTTGTTTGTTCCATCTATGTAACTTGTTAAATTCTGCTAACTTCTTTCCAGCTGCAATTCTTCCCAGACTCTTTTGTTTAGTGACTGTCACTGGGTTCTGTTGATTCTCCGAATTCTTCACCTCCGTCTCCTTCTCCATCTCCGGATTGGAAGAGTCCATTTTTAATAGCAGAGAAATTTATGTGTTGAAAAGTAATTAGCCCGGCTGAAAATGGTGCCAACAAGCTTCCAAACTTATAATATAGATTTCTTGATACCTCACTAATCCCATTGACAATAACTGGATCTTGAACCAAATCATCAAATAAATCATTCTCACAATCTAAAGTAACAAAAGCCGACACAGTTTTCGTATATAACTTTACAATCGAACGCCCCAGACTTTTAACCATTAAAGCGCCAAGAACTTTATCATATTTATTATGTAATAGAATGATGTCTTCTGGCCTCAGTCTTTGCACTTGTTCAGTAGTTAAGTCAACACCGAGATAATACTTTGACTTTCCGGAAGCTACTAATGCAACCAGCCTGTCTCTTTTCTCGTTGTCAACACCTGTACCTGTGACATTAATAGCTTCTTGCATTAACAAGTCATCGCAATTCATTTTAAATACAAATACAAATTAAAAAACTAAATTAAAAATGGCCGGTGCTGCAATGGTGCTTGGTTCTGCTGCTGTAAATGCCTTAGCCTTTTCAGGATCAAATTATTTGTTTTCAAAACTGGACAGTAAAGAAGAATCAAAACGGCATAACTTAGCAATGGAAAAATTACAACAAGATCAGGCCGAATACGAGAAAAACAGACTAATGCAGCTTGATTTTGTTAATAAAAGATTGAAAGAAGAAGGTCATGCTGATAAAACATTCGAAGACGTTGATGAAGCTTTGCACCAATATTATTTATTCACTGGCACAACACTACCTTCATTAAAGCAGCCAGTGTTATCGGATTACTACACACCTAACATTGCATCTACAATGTCAGAAACCGGAGAATTAATTTTAATTGTGTTTGGAATAACAGTAGTTTATTACCTTGTTAAACAAAAATATAAATCTAAATAAAATATGACTTCGCGTTTGTCTAGATTATATTATTCTCAATCCGGATATTGGAAAGGGATGATGGCAGTTAATAAACTAGTAGAAAAGACTGGCTTGTCAGAAAACGTAGTTAAACAATGGTTATCGAAGCAAGCTGTATGGCAAATCTATCTTCCACCCCCGAAGAAAATAATAAGACCAAAATTTGAAAACTCCAGACCAAATGACACACACCAAATAGATTTGTTATATCTTCCCCATGACAAAATACATAGAAAGAAATACAGGTATGCCCTTACTGTTATTGATATAGCTACCAGGTTTAAAGACGCACATGCTCTTAGGACAAAAAATTCAGCTGAGGTCGCTCAAGCCTTAAATGCGATTTATTCAAGAGGGCCTCTAAGGTTCCCTAGACTTATTCAATGCGATGAAGGGTCTGAATTCAAAGGAGCTGTTAACCAGCTTTTGTTAAAACATAATGTAACTGTTAGAAGAGGAGTTGTTGGATTGCACAGATCACAGGGTATTGTAGAAAACTTTAATCGGCAACTGGCAGAAAGATTATTCACTTATCAGTATTCAAAGGAGTTGTTTACTGAAACCACTAATACAGAATGGGTTGTTAGGCTGCCTCGAGTTTTAAGGGAAATGAATTTAGAACCAACCAGAGTTACAGGATTAAAACCAGTTGAGGCTATTAAAAAGAAACAGATTGTTGTTACCGTTTCAAAGCCTGGTCAGCCGGATCTAACTTTGATGAACAAAACTGTTAGATACCTTTATCAGCCTGGAGAAGTTGCTAATGACACTAGAAGACGAGCTACCGACCCAATTTGGTCATTAAGCGTTTATGAAGTTGACAGAGCATTATCTACTGATCCGCCTGTATATTATTTAAGACCGAGAAGTGATCGTAGAACACCACAAAGAAATTTTGTAAAAGAAGAACTTCAGATTGTTCCGCCAGACACAGAACCATTAAGATTTCCTAATTAAGAAATAAAAAAGACTAAAAATGACGGACACAGAAAGGTTCTGTAAGGATTTAGAAATGCTTTTTGATTCTCCCCACTTTCATATGTTAGAAGATGAACTCTGGAAAATCTTTTTTGAATGCAGACTATATGATCCAGATATTTATAATGATTTTTCTTACCCCTTCACTGGACAATATGAAATAAATGAAGATTACAAAGTTGAATGCAAAAGTGACTTCTCAATAGTCTTTCATAAACTTACAAAAGAAGAATACAACAAAAGTGACTTGTACCCAAAATCATATTACTTTAAATATTTTTGGTTACATTTTATTAAACAAGTTCGCAAACTAAATCCTCATGTAGTCAAACAAACTGTTTGTGATTGTGGACCCGACTGCGAATGTGATCATGACTGTGAGCATGATTGTTATTGTCTTTGCAAATGTGATGGCTTTTCATATTAAAGTTAGGGTTAGTTTTTTTTTATTCAATTTATTCAGTTTAAAGTTGTTTTAAAATACTATTTAAAGTTTTGTTATCAGTATAAAAATGACGGACACAAAAAGTCTTTCGCAATCTCCTTTGTTTAAAGACATCTTTCAGACATTACAACTCCCTATTCTCGACAGTCAAAATGTGATTAAATCTGTCTATAATAATTGGCCATTTGTACTCAACAATTTTACTTTCAAATCCCCTGTTAAAATACGCATTCATGCTCAGGTAACCTTTATTAAACCCGGTAGTATTGATGAAACGATGACTGTGTGGATTTCTTCAAGTCAAATTGAAGTGTTAAAATCTTCAGACCTAGACAATGCTTATAACAACATCTTGATCAACCAGTTACAAGACAGTATTGAGCGTGCAACTATGAAAGGGTCTGGATGGGCAGAAGGAACTTTAGAATCATTAGAACTGAACATTGCAAAGTATAATCCAATCAAAGGAAAATCTTATATCCCTCTTCCCAAAGAAATTCTTGACAAAAAGGCTGTATTGAATATTAAGAACACTGACGACAAATGTTTTATGTGGTGTGTTCTGGCTAAATTATATCCTATTCAGTCGAAAGAACATCCCGAAAGGGTGGCGCTATACAAAGATAAAGTAACAAACTTAAATCTTAAAGACATTAATTTCCCTGTTAGCCTTGACGCCATTGACAAATTTGAATCACAAAACTCTCCTATAACAGTCAATGTATATGTTTGGGACCCTGAATCAAAACTTATGCCTTTACGAATCTCTCCTAATGCCCCATCGTTTTCAGACCACAATCACCACGTCGATCTTTTACTAATAACAGACCCGCAAGACTCGAGCATGCAACATAATACTCTGATACGAAACATATCTAGATTATTAGGACACACTTCAAAACATCATGGCAAACAATACTTGTGCAGGCGCTGTTTAACCAGAGTATCTAATCTCCAAGTAGCTGACAAGCATAGTAAAATATGCAAAAGCATGACAGATATTCAAACCCGTCTTGTGTTACCGAAGCCAGGTTCTCAAGTACACTTCAAAAACATCAACAAACAATTCAAACAGCCTTATATAGTTTATGCCGACTTCGAATCATTGATTTTAAAATACCAAGGCCCACAAGGATTTTGTAGGCCTAATTCATTCCTCACACACCTTCACGAAGTCTGCAGTTTCGGGTATGTAGTTGTTAGAGCCGACGGACAACATACAGAGCCGGTAATTTACAGAGGGCCTGACGCAGCTCGGAAGTTCTTAGATGAGATGAACAAAATATACAAATTGTGTTTATTGCAGCTAGATAATCCGGCGCCCATGATATTTACTGAATCTGACTCCCATAATTTTAAAGCAGCTACACATTGCCACATTTGTAATAAAGAGTTTGACCCGAAGGACACGAAGTCCCAAAGAGTGAGAGATCATTGTCACATAACAGGGGCATTTAGAGGTGCAGCTCATCAGAAATGCAACTTAGACTATGGAATCAAACATTTCTCTCTCCCTATTTTCATTCACAATCTTCGAAATTACGACTCCCATTTAATCATGCAGGCAGTGACGAAAGCATACAAAGTGTCATGTATTGCCGAGACAGAAGAAAAATATAAAACTTTCACTTTGAATAAATTAAAGTTTTACGACAGCTTTCAACATTTGTCTTCTAGTTTAGAAACACTAGCTAAGAACTTACCCAGCTACCCTATCACTACCAAATATTTTCCAGACGTTACACTTATTCGGAAAGGTGTGTATCCTTATGAATACATGGATTCTTGGGAAGTGTTTGAAGAACTAGAATTACCCCCTAAAGAAAATTTCTATTCTTCACTCAATAAAAGTTTCATAACTGATACCGATTATGAACACGCCCAGAATGTCTGAAATGCACTCAGCTGTAAAAACCTTGGTGACTACCACGACATATATTTGAAAGCTGACGTCTGTTTGTTGGCTGATGTGTTTGAAAAATACAGAGAAACGAGTTTACATCATTACTCCCTCGACCCTTCTCATTACATTTCTTCACCAGGAATGAGTTGGGATGCTTTCTTAAAACTTAGTGGTTCTAAAATCGATCTCATAACTGACCAGGTAATGATGACAATGATTGAGTCGGGCATTCGTGGAGGAATAAGCATGGCAGCTCATAATTATTGCAAAGCCAACAACAAATACCTGAAGCACTATGACCCCTCGCAGAAATCTAATTATATAATGTACTTTGACGCCAACAATTTATACGGTTGGGCAATGAGTGAGCTTTTACCGGTTTCAGATTTCAAATTACTTGTTAATCCAAACCCCGCAAACTTTACTTGGTTAAACAGTATTTTAAATCACCCTAAAGATCATACTATAGGGTTTATTGTCGAAGTTGACCTAGAGTACCCCAATGCTTTACACGACCTACATAATGATTACCCATTAGCACCAGAAAGATTGCATGGTACAGACAAGCAACTTAAACTTATTCCCAACCTCTATAATAAATCTAATTACGTCTGTCACTACAGAAACCTGCAGTTCTACATCAGACACGGCATGAAGTGCACAGCGATTCACAAGCTTTTATTCTTTAAACAAACGAGCGTCTTGGCCGGGTACATCAATAAAAACACAGAGCTCAGAAAACAAGCGCAATCTACGTTTGAAAAAGTTTTCTTTAAGCTGCTGAATAACAGCTGTTTTGGTAAAACTATGGAGAACCCATACAAGCGAAAAGACGTCAGGCTAATTACATCACCCAATCAAGCAATTAAATTAACATCTAAGCCTCAATACCTTGGTTACAAAGAGTTTCATGACTCCCTGTATGCAGTTACCATGAAAACCACGCAAGTTAATCTAGACAAACCAGTGTTTATGGGGATGACTATTCTCGACCTTTCTAAATTACTAATGTTCGAATTTTACTACGATTACTTTAAACCTAAATACCCGGAGGCCAGAGTTTTATACACAGACACAGACTCCCTTATACTAGACATCCCTACTGAAGACATTTATAAAGACTTAGAATCGGAACTACAACATTACGATACTAGTGACTACCCTGAAACTCACCCTTTGTACAGCAAAGCAAACCAAAAGAAAATCGGTTTGATGAAAGATGAAATGAACGGGAAACTAATAGAAGAATACGCAGGACTGCGATCTAAGCAGTACAGTATTAAACACGAATCGGGGGGAATCTTCAAAAGCAAAAGGCACCCAAAAAGCTGCAATAAAAAACAGAGATATCAGACACGAAAACTACCTGGAAGCCTTAGATGGAAAAGAAGTTAAACCATACCCTAACACAACTATAAAGTCTAAAAACCATATAGTGTCCACTGCTGTGACGACCAAAAAAACATTATGCGCTAATGACACAAAGAGAATAAGAGTAACTAAGGAGTTCGCATACGCTCTAGGCCACTATAAATTACAGGTAGAAACTACGACTACGACTACGACTGCTACTATGAATAAGGTGGAAGGCCTGGAAGGCTTGGAAGGCTTGGAATGCCAGCAAGGCCTGTAAGGCTTGAGTAAATGTTAACTGTATTTATTCTGAAGCGCCAAGCTTTTTCTTCAAAGCATCTAGCTGCTCCTTCCGTCCCAGTAGTCTCCCTTCCTCTATTAATTTTTTTAAATTTCTTCAACATTAACAGGTGCAGACCTAGATTTAGATTGTATGTCGTGCTTCAACTTTTTATATTCTTCAAAATCTCGCTGGATAATTACAAACTCTTGGTCTGTAATCTGAGTGTCTTCTAGAGCTTTAGAAATTATTAAGTTCATGCTAGTAAGTTTAGCTATCGCCAGGCTAGAAATGAGGTCATGTTTTTCTAGTTTCTTAGATACTTTAGTATTAATTACACCAAGTAAAACTGACATTACTGAAGATAATCCGGCAGCCACTCCTAATCCAATACTAATTGGTATACCAATTCCAGTCACCAATAATCCCACGCTGATAGCAGCTTCCGCTGCATTAATAACATTTAGACCAGTAGACACGTAATTTATTCCGCTATAAGCGCCGGAATACCTTCGTCTGCATCTAGAGTACTTTTGGATATCTGATTCAATTTGAGTCCTAACTTTTCTTATTTCTTCCAACCTGAACGTTTGAACATTACTTAAGTCTAACGTTGGAGCACTGGGTTGCATTGGTTGTTCATCCACTACTGCTTCTACTATAGCAGGATACAATTTTTTTAGTGTGAAAAAAAAGGGTTAACAATAATTAACTTGATTTTAGTTTATTAGCAAAATATTCTATTTGACTATCAGAAAATATCTGATCGCTGAAATAAAATGCTAACAGATCTACGTTGTCTAAGCTAATTTGCGCTATTCTGTCAATAGGATTTGGAACAGGGACAAAAGTTATCTTGGGCGAGGAAGTAAATACAGAGTACTGATCTTCGCTTTCTCTTTTCTTCATAAATACTGTAATTCGTCTGGGATTCTCATCTAAATCAGCCCAACTTAGAGACACTTGCGGAATTACATTAACATTTCTCTGCGTAGGCCTGTGAGCAATTATGTCCAGTGCTATCATGGCTGCACTACCTATCTGTAAAGGAGGCTGCAGAACAACTCTGACATTTTTCCCTGCGGTTTCACGCTTATGTAAAACATAGCTGCTTTTTTTATAGGCTTTGACTTCTATGTTTTCTCGATTGTTTTCATCCGGCACTAGACTAACTAACATAGGCCCGGCGTTAATAATTTTCTTAAATTTATTGTCTGGCCCCATAAAAGTGTAAGGGCTTTCGCACTTGAATTTAATAAGCCAATCTAATTCTGTGTCTACAGGTGTTAAAGACCAGATATTTTCTCGTTTAGTAATAGCATACTTAAAATCGGGATCTACTTTACCGGCATTAAAATCCTTTAGCTGATCAATAGATGGTTTTTCTGGCGGTACTGACGGCGGCGCTGCTTCAGGCACTGCCGGCACTAGCGCTCGTTTATAATATCCATTTTGTGTAAATTCGAAACCGTAAATAGACCCAACAATAGCATTCGCATCAAAGTCAATTGTGTCTGCCAAGTCTTTCAATTCAATGGTAGGACAGGTTACTGGAATTTGAGGGCCGATTGACATTGTATTTTAAAATTAAACTTTATTTTATCTCAAGAATAATTGTAAGATCTTCAAAGTCTACAATTTCGTTGTTTTGGTTAGTTATTTTGAAGCAGAAACTAGTATGATAGTCCTGACTTAAGTGGCGTTTTTGAGGCAGAAATTTCAATGAAACTGGATCGCAGTAAGATTGTCTCTGAGTTGAGATTATCCTTAGCAATGTACTAGGAGTTCCGTTTACTAAGTTTTCCGATGTCTTCAGTTGATGAAGGTACACAAACAATCTATTATTAATTAACAAATTCATAGGTTTTGATCCAATAAATTTCATAGTACTGCCGACGGTGCTGGCGCTAGTGCTGGCATCAACAGATAAAGATAATTCATGGCTAGTGAAACCTAATATTTCTGCCAGCTTTGGCGCAAGTGTGACGCTGGTAATGTCTTTATGCTGGATTTTACTGAAAGTTAAAGTTACTATCAAGTTTGCAGGGTTCATTTTTGCTTCAATCGAATGAGGTTTAAAGAGTTCTTCAGTAAGTCTGCAGAAGTCATAATAGCCGGTTTGAATACGGTGCCTTTTTTTATTAATCATTATCCAGTTGTTGTTTAGATCATGACTAATATTTACCCATTTAACCGTGTAGAATATTTCGTGTAGGATTACTTTAAGGTCCCTGTTTTTGTTGTCAATAGGATGCTGAAGTTCAATGGGCACACCTGATTTTACGAATTCGAAAGTTACAAACATATTTTTTAATATAATAAAAATGTATGCGCCTTATAAATATTACAAAGCTGCAAAGTATACTACAGGGCCTTATTATTACGAAAAAGCAGTCGACCTAACCAAGCTGACAATAGCTGTGGCAGCCAACGTCCATTTCGAAACTATCCCCCATAATATTTTTGATCATTACCTCAACCCAGACATTACGAGCGACTTTTTAGCTAACCAATGGCTAAACAACGGGGGTATGCAGTTCTTTCAGAATCAAATTAATTTTGCCGTGTCATGCGCTACAACTGGTTGCGGAGTTTCTTACGTTCATCACCTTAATCACCCAGATCCCATGTTGAAGTCTATTTATCTGTTCCATTTGTATTATCAAGTGAGGCGGGTGTTGTCTGAACTTCAGGCTCCGTTACCTACTGACAAAAACTTTAATCCCTTTAACAACGGCTTTGACAAAAAAGCGTATCAAAGGTTGTGCAATGAATTCGGAATTGATACTAAAACAGACTTCAGACAAAAACTAGACCTCAATCACGGAATGGGAACTTTATTTAGATACGCTGTAGGTAATTTATACACGGGGCCTTACGTACCTGGATTTACATCATTTAACCACAACAGCCAGGTTCCTTTACTGTATATCAGACAAAAACAAAGTACAGCATACAGCACTTTTATATTGGACACATCAAACGGATTTACTCAAAGTGGGGTGGAAAGGCTGAATGAATCTATTCGTACGTATGCGTGGTGCATTCTGGGGTCTCAAGCAGAAACACGAAGTAATATCATTGGGGAAGGAACTAGCTTCGATGCACAAAAGCAGTTTCTAGCCAACATTGAAGATTCTATTAATTCGGCAGTAGATTTGCCCGCAAGTATTAAAAGATATCAGGACACTTTAAAGTATGCTAGATCGAAAGTAGATTACGTAATAGGTTTAGGACTGTATATGTTGCCTTCAGACCTTCAGCTTAGGATAGGAACTATATCAAACTACAACAACAATATAGTGATTGCCGACCCTCAGTTTCATATAGGCTACAATCCTACAATAAATACAGTGAACATAGTGAATACAGTGAATACAGCAAATACGGTATTTACTGCTAGGCCTAATAATGAACCTTTAAGTTCGCCACCACTTCCGAGCCTGCCAAGCTTGCCGGAACTGCAAGGCCTGCCGGTAATTGATCATGGGGTTTCGCGTCTAGCGCTTACAGGGGGTTTCTTGTTTGCTGGGTTAATTGGGATTTACTATTTTAAGTAACCAGAGTAATATTATTATAAACAAAGACCACAGATGTTCAGACGCCCAGACAACAACTTTAGAAGCAGTATTAAATATCCATGAAAATACAGAACCTAATATTCCTGGAAGTGCGTCTACAAGTTTGTCACCTAAGCGTTTCAAGAAGTTAGCTATGCTTTGTAACGTCTTTTTAATCCAGTCTTTAACCGGACTGCCGCCAGGTCCACCAGGTACGCCAGGTCCACCGGCACTGATGCCTACGGTTCTAGTCAGTGCTAAGACCAGTGTGCTTATTGTCATCCCAACAGCTGTAAGAATGCTGAGTATTGTAACACCTTGCTCTCTGAACAGTGTTTGAATTCTTTCTGCAAGTGTAGTGTCTTCGTGTAAAATTTTATGCACCGTTTCTTTTATCCTGGCGAAATTAGTTATTAATTTTTCTCTGTTTATGGATAAGGCTTCTAGCCTTGCAGCGCGTTCTGTGTAAAGGTCTGCGAGCCTTTTTTGGATCATTTGTTTTACCTCAATGCTTAAGTTGGCGTCATCAGCTTCTGCTAGTTTATTTTTTTGTTTTTCTATATGTTTGTCGAGCTCACCGAGCTTGGCCAAATTCATCATTGTCTCCCCTCTCACAGATTGTAAAGCTTTATCTAAGCCTTGAAGTTCACGCAGTGGCAATAATGGCGTGTCATTGATAGTTTCCATAACCTGATCAATATTGGTGTCCTCATTTGTTTGTAAGGTTTTTAAGGTTGTTAATTCTGTATTGACTTGTAACGCAGAGCTAGTTAAGTCAGTTAAGTCTTGTAGTTCTATTTCTGAATTTGGTAACGATGCATCTATTCGTTGAAGTGAAGCTACTGCTTGGCGATGCAACGCTGGCACTCTATTATCGGAAAGCCCCAATGATCGTATTACAGTCACTGGGAGTTTAGTTTTCAAAGTAGACCACGCATAAAATTTATCAGGATTCTTTGACATAGTTAACTGTACTCTCACCTTTTTACCGGATACAATAGTGTTTATAAACAAGTGATTATTTTTGTCTAGTTCGAAGTCGCTGGGACTAACATAGTCCGGTAACTCGCGCCCGATGTAATTGTAAAATTTATTGATTTTTCTGGCTTTTTGGGTTTCAGTTACTTGACGTAATTCTTCTCCTATACTTAGCCTTGTTTGGCTCATGTCGTCTCCTACCATAGAAAGAAGTCTGCTGGTTGTGTCAACGTCGAGGTCTTCATTAGGCTCATTTGGTTTAAACACTTCATCAAGAGCTTCACCACCTGTTGCCATTTTAAATATATTTTTTTTAATCACACTAAAAATGCAAAGCTACGGAAACTTGTTAGACCCTACACGTCGATTGAGGACGCCTTTAGGCATCAAAGGTGAGAAAAGCACAATAATTATTACAAACAATCCAAGCAGCATAGAGCCTAATCAGCTACTGACCATAAGATTTCCAAATTTAGGTCCTGATGATGTAACAGTTCCAGGCAGTCCTAAACTAGGATTTAAAATTAGTCTGAATTCTGACGACGATCCTAACAGAACCATAGTCAACAATCTAGGTAGAGCTATAATTAAAAGAATGGTTATTAAACTTGATGGGCGAGAAATCCAAAGTATCGATGACGCAGGTGTTTTGTTTTGTTACACAGATCTGTGGCTGAGTAAATATGAAAGGGAAGATTTAGTTGGTCAGGGGATTCAAGCCGCCAATGTGGCGAAACTTCGAATCAAAGCTGGTGATGCTGTCGCTTCTAACAAAGGTGAAAATGCATTAGCTGCTGTATACAAAAACAGGTTTTATTTTCCACTCGATTTTGAACTGCTACACAGTCATCTGCCATTTCATCAAGGTTCATTTAACGACAGGCTTTCTTACGAAATTATTTTCAATGATTATTCTCAAGTAGTAATTAGCTCTGACAATGATGCTAGCTATACAATTACTGACATCGCGCTTGAATATGAAGTGGTCACTCACGCTGAACTCAGTAGGATGATTAGGGGCCAATATGACAAACTAGCAATTTATTATGATAGGATCGTTCGCTACAGACAATTTAATAAAGATTTATTAGACGCACTATGGACCATCAACATAAATTCACCTGCTCGAAGTTTTAAAGGTGTACTGTTGTTGTTTGTGAAAGAATCAAATTATAATCGTGACAGCGAAAATTTTATCAATCCTAATATTTCAAAAGCGTCTGTTGTGATTGAAGGTAAACCTAATCAATTATTCGCTAATGGAATGATGGGGTTTCAACAGTTTGATGAGATTAGGAAAATCTTGGGTGGAGGTAGATTACGGACTGACACTGTGGATTTGATTTCTAAAGATCTTCATTTGCATGACACAAGACTGCAAGATTATCTCGTGAATAAGTTTGCGTTGTGGTTAGACTTTCGAACCATACCCACCAATGAACTTCATGGATCTGGAAGAAGAATTGAAAACGGAACAGATGGTATAACAATTGAATTGCATAGGGAAGCAAGTGCAAGGTCAGAATCAGTTACAGTATACATGTATATTATTATGGACGCTCAGCTAAACATTGAAAATGGAAGATTAAAAGATTTAGTATATTAAAAAATGGCGTCCTTGTTACCACGTGATCCTCATTGTGGAATGATCGTTGGCATGACATCATGCGGAAAGACTGTCTTTGTTCTGGATTTGTTAGAAAAATATTACGCAGGCCACTTTGATTATATAGTTATTTTTTGCCCCACTATTCAATATAATAAAACCTACTTAGAACGTAATTTTCTATGGTCAGATGACAATATCTTTGTTGTAAATCCCAATGGCAAGCTCAATGAGCATTTAACGTATTTTTACAATATGTTTCAAAATGAAGGTAATATCCTATTCTTAATCGATGATTGCAGTGCAGAAAAAGATATTGTATTAAAACGGAACATATTGAGCAAGCTGGCTTTCAGTGGACGCCATGTGGGAATAAGTGTTTGGGCAATAAGTCAGAAATTTAATTCGATATTAAAGGATTTTAGAGAACAAGTAAAATTCGTGTGCCTGTTTTATTGTAAAGACCGTGACAGCTTTGATAACTGTTTAAAAGAAAATGACGTAATTGAATCAAAAGAGGAAAAAACTAAATTAAAAGAACAGCTAAAACAAGGCAAGCACTTAAAATTATTATTAAAAACTGACCAACCAACTGGCTATAAGATACTTACCTAAGTTAGTTTTTTTTTTTTAAGTTCTTGTATAATTTAATTGTTATAAGAGAGAAGTTACTTGGTAAAGATCAGTAAGTCATTTTGTAAGTACTTTTTAAATTCTAAAGTCAACTTATAAATAATTATCAAAGTTACTTAGCTTAAGTACCTTTAAATTTATCCCCACCCAAATGATCTACTTAGAGAATAGTCTTACAATAATTAAAAGGTAGTGGTGGTCTTTTTTTTTTGCCTAATTGCAGAGCCAGTGTGTGTTGTGTGTTTGTTGTTGTGTGTGTGTCTTAAGGCTGCACGGTGCATGTACCTATCCTATCCTATCCCCTAACTCGGAAGTCGTAGGGGCACCACATAGAATACATTAAACTAAAGACACTCTTATCTTTATTTTAAGACGCTTAAAAGAGCATATATTATAATTATTTAACATCACGGAGCGTGTTGTCGGTGAACTGTCATATTACCATTCTCTCTAGCGAAAAAGAAGATAGTATAGTCGATGGATAGAACAGAGTAGGAATGAGAAAGAACAAAGGAGAAAGAAAGCGACAGTGGGAATTTAAAGCACTAAATTTTCAGAAAGTGGGGATACTATTTATTTTATACTGAAACCCCCGGCACCCCTTGGGGGGTTTTAAACCGAGATTAAAATATTTGTTCCAACTTTAAATTTCGATTGCCTATGCATACAACATAACATGAGAACATAATATCGGAAAGATTGCGTTCCTATTAATAAGTAAAGTCCAACTATACTATTTCTTGTGTTAATCAAATTACACGCAGAAGACATCTATCTGTTGCATTCGTCAACTAAAAGATCAAAAACATACACCGACTATCAATTACCCGATGTTTTTTGACTGCCTTTGTCCATAATGATTTCAGTTTGATTTATAAATTGTGTAGTTTCTTTGTTATGGACTTCAACATTCATTAATCTGTGACCATACCAGAGATGACCATACTGCAGTGAACGACCTCGTGTTTATATTTTGTCTATTTTTGCTTTTGGCAAGTTGATGTATATGGTTTTTGTTGGAGTGAACGGCACTATAAAAAAAGAATATAATTAATAAAATGGGGAAGGGTGGACATAGAAATAAATAAGAGAAAAAAATGATAAATGGATTTGAAATTTTCTTTCTTTCTTTTAGCTCTTTATTTTCGTCAGTTCACACACTTACTGTGAACCAACACTCCAACAAGAAGAAAGCTTTCCCAGTTTTATTTTAATTCACATCTCTAAGCAATATCATATTTATAAGCCACCTAGGTCACATAGAAAAAAAAAAGTGTTTTAGATCATATACAAGTTATATTCAAAATGTAAAAATGTATACAGATTGTACAAAGACAGGTAATAAGTACTTTGAAGATCTAGTCAACTTAGTAAGGATGTACAGAACATAATAAAAATTAAACAAAATAAAATAATAAATTTTATTCAACAGAAAACATACAAATACTGGCAATTTTGATCAGAAGTCTTCGCTAGGCACTTTTACAAACTGGTTTAAAGCGTAAACATTTAAGAAAATTATCAGCATGACCAGAAAACTTTTTAAGAGGCATCTTCTGGCATTAAAAAATAAAGAATAAATCCTCAGGATTAACGAGTCAATCTTTATTACTTTCCATTTTTACACAATGAAATTCATAAAAATTTTTGAACAATTAATAGGTCATGGAAGCATTGACACACCACACACACCTATATCTATATATATATATATCTATATATATATATAGTAAGAAAATATGAAAATTATTAAATGTACAAAATCCGCCACAGTTACACAATATTGGGAAGAAGTTTTGTAAATTTTTGTATTTTAAACTACATCAACCTCATGTTTAGAACCATTAAAAACACTGTTGACACACCCAGTTCATTCCAATGTCCACGTGTATAACAAACCACTCCATGCCTAGAAGATAAACTTGGGGTGCTTTTCACATGAATCAGATTAGTCGACATATTTTTCATGCACACCTTACTTCACCCATTACCAGTCATTTGCACTAAAGTTGTTGGATCACCTCTACATTCCAGAAAAGATTGCAGCCCCTCAAAACAAATATGTTGCCCACTTCCCAAAGATAAAATAAATCATGATTTGGTGTTCTGTATGCAACTCAATGATGATGAATTATTATTTATCATTATGAAAATAATGTCATTCGTTATAATAGAATTTTACTTTGTGTTCTACTAGCAACTTGATGATGACGAGTTATTGTACATGATGATGACGATGCAGTTTAGTTAAGTGCCAAAATCTATTAAAGCAAAAGTTGACAGATGCCCCACATATTTTGAGCATGTTATATTAGCGTGGATTTTAGCAGAATATAATTATAATGCACCAATAATTACCATTATATAAAACGAATCGTACACCACACAACATAATGTAATAAAAACAAATACAATATCACAGTCATTGTGCATGCATAGGAAGTGGGCAAAGTGGTTGGAAAGTACAGCTCGGCCGTGTGATCCGTAATAGGCCCCCATGGTGGAGGGGGTCAGGAGGCAACGCCCCCTGAACGTGAAAGAATTTTGCAATATAGCCATTCACTTTGTGCTTAATTTACTACAAGGAACACAAAACATTTTATACTCCATATTATAGTAAAATCTGCACTCAATTGTAGGGAGGAACAACTTTTTGCAATACTATAATTATGTAAACAATAATTATATATATATAAATAAAAGGAATCATATTCATAACATATATTTATTTCGTTATATATTTAAAACCCCGTAATACTGAACGTTTATTATTATTTTGTATTATTATTGACACAATTATTCACTTACATTGTCAATTAGTTACCTTACTGTGTTCTATGCTTGTGCCTGTGTATAAGGTGTATGTGTGCATGTTAGAATGTTGGTAGCTATTTATTCATTATTGGTGATCCTGGTTCAGCTCTTAGTAGTCCGCTGGCCCCTGTAAACAATGATTATCTGGCTCATAGTAGTCCGCTGGCCCCTGTAAACAATGATTATCTGGCTCATAGTAGTCCGCTGGCCCCTGTAAACATTGATTATCATCTCTATCGTACACTTAGCCATGATATCCAGTATTATCAAACTTGTATTGTTATTTTATTAAAATCATAAAAAGAAGAATAAAACATTGATTTGAGACCTAACTCTGGTTGTAATATCAAGTATAAAGCGCGCCACTGCTCTGATTCAATTTACCATTTTTATTTTAATAGATTTACTATTTTTCTTGCTAAATAAAAAGTGTATAAATGCAAACTATAGTAGAATTATTGCTGAAAATTCCCATCCAAAGAATTTACTATACGCTGCCCTAGCCTAGTCTAGTGATACAAGTTTTCCTATGTACACCTTTGTCAACATCAATTTTATTCGGTGTATTTTAGTGTATTATCATCCGCCATTTCCCCCCCTAGCACTTCGATACCAGCAGCAGATCTACTTGTATTCTAAATTATTTGTGTCTAAATGGTATAATCTATATATTTACAAATCTCTTACCAGGCAAGGTGGTATTAGAAGTTCCAGAATGAACATTGCACTTGCCACTGGTGCCACTCAGAATTTGCATGTTTATTAAACACCACAACTCCTTATTCTCTACCGACATCGGACAGCTTTCAAAACCAGTCCTTGTAGCAAACGGGAGCAGGTTTAAACTCCAAAGTAGAATCGTTCTAGTACAGTGGAACCTCCGGTTTACAACCGTCCAAAATCTGAGAAAAAACGGTCTTATAATAGAGGTGGTCTTATACCGGAAACAAGGGGTGGGATGGGGAGGGGAGGGGGGGGGGTCAGGCTCGGAGGGGTATGTAGTCATAATTTTCACACTCACCAGCATGTATTCTCTGACAAAGGAAACTGTAAAACATGTTTCATTTTTAGCTTTGTCTTTTATTCACAACTTCAAAAATAGAAAACAGTCGAACCACTGCCAGACGCGTTCATCCAAGTCTGTCAGTGCAGAAGCTCTCAGTTTCGATGTTTCCCTTTTCGCCACTTTCTCCACTCTCCCATCGTAGTTTCACAGATTCCTTATCCTTTATGATGAGCTGAATTTGGGTCTTCCCAACGTCTAAACTTCTTGCAATAGACAAACAACTCTCCCCATTTTCACTTCTTTCAATCACTTTCATTCTCTCTGCCAAACTCAAAACGTTCCTCTTGCGCGACGCCATTTTGACAGCCAGTGTAGGCGAGTAATGTCCCTTATTTGCGAACCGGAAATAGCAGACAACAGCAGGCGTACACTAACATGAGAGAAAAAACGAAAGGTACAGACAGCAAATTAACTGATATCTCTTTTAAATTGTCCTAAGACGGTCGTATAAAGGGCTTAAGACACGGTCGCTGGTCGCATAAACGAGGTTGTCGCATACCAGAGGTCATTTATTATTGGAAGAGAATCCGTCAGAAGTTTTCAGGTCACATAACGGAGGGAGTCGTATACCAGACAGCCGGATACCGGAGGTTCCACTGTACTGCCAATTTACATCCATCCACTTCCATTTGCAGGCATGAAATCTGAGAATATTTAAATAAACTGAAAATTTAGTGGGGGTCAAGGGAGCCAGCGTAGGCCCCCCCCCCCCCCCCCCCTCAGTCAGGTCAAGGGATGAAACCCCTTATGGGGGGTTTAGAGGGCTTTGCCACAAGAAGCTCAACGTTTTTCATATTTCTGATTGAAAAAGTATTACTCTCCTGACATCTGAGCTGTGAAAAAAGCACAATATTTTGTCACCATCCACTTATAATAGGAGTCAAGCACTTAAGCTGTGCCGATGGTTGTTTGGGTGTACATTTGAACATAAGCAGATGGCATTAATTAGTAGTTCATATAATTATAATGAAGTTTACTAAAATTAATATGAACAGAATGCTGAAAATGTAGATGTGAATTGCTGTCTCTCAACTCTTTTCGAAACTTGCTCATGAATGTACATGTGTAACAGACGGGAAGACTTGTGGTGCAAGGTTGGGTTGAAAAAGAAAGTGTCACTGACTCCTCCACCCACTTCCAACACCCACCAGTTTCTGACACTTCCTATCTTGTCAAAATCTCTCTCAAGAGCTTTGTCACTCGGTTTCAATATCCGAAATGGCATGTTGATGATGACAAGAAAGCACACATATACCGGAACAGAAATTCTCAAACTGTTTAAAAACACCGAAGCCACACTGGTATCATATCAAATACTAAGAGTGCCGTTCTCAAATGGCTTGATATTATTAAAACCTCTGAGCAATTTGATAATAATATGCTTTGGGAATAAAAATCGTCTGCTCAAGATAACATAAAACATAACCTCACCCTCCTCACACCCAATTTTCTCACCGGTTCTGTTAGAGTCTCAGAAATGACCCCTGGGGCTTCAAAATCTCATGCCTGATTTGTAGTGGGCGCTTACAAGATTTCAGCGGGGCATAAATACCCCAAAGGACGTACAATTCCCTTGCCTGGCGTTGGGCTTGTTCAGCAACAATGTGGTACTGCATCCATTTGGGATTTTAGGACAAATCACGCTATGAATTCAAATATTATTACCTCAAAATGTGTTAGTATGGGGCTCAGATCATCAAAATACTTTCTTGGAAGTGTGGTATTCATTTGTTGTGTTTTTCTTTTTCTGATGAGTTAATTATGTCAAAAGCAAATGATTTGCTATTAGTACTAGTCTGTATAAGGCAGAGCTGGGAAATATTGTGGACTACATTTTCTGTTTAATTCCCACAAAGCACAGATTATTTGTAGAGACAAGCTGAGTTCACCATTGAAGGTGAGCTCAGGACGCTACAGGGCACAGAATAAAGGATGGGATTAAACGATCCTAAAAAAAGGTCTCTGATTGTGTAGTGTGTAGGAGCATAAAAACCTTTCTCGCTATTCATTTGGCTTTTTAACAGTAATGGTTGAAATGTATTTGCTGCCACCACTTAACAGAGTGGTGAATTGTATGCGTTTTGGCTGTTTGGCCCCCTCGGAAGTAGAAGCCACAGCAGATGGAGTTGAGGCAGTAGGAGCCGATAAGCTGACTCCTTTCATGTTGTTCGCCAAGGACTCTTCAGCAGCAGGATTGGTATCAGTTTGCATTGGCTGAACGCCAGCACTTTGCTCCTCTTCCATCTTCTCAACAGAAACGGAGGTGGTGTTGGGTGGAGGAGGGGCAGGAGCAGGCTGAACAGAAAAGCAACTGCATCAATGCTATAACATTGAATAAGAACGGCACACACACACATTGCATATGAAAGAAAAGAGCACTATTAGAGAAAAATGTATTTGTAACATCTGGGAAGAATTTGAAATGAAAGATTGGAAGCTATATGACGTAGATTTCATAATGAACAAATCCAGTATGAAATATCCAGAAACTGCTCTCTTCATACTTGCAATCCTAAAATACTGTTTAGAAAAAAAAGGTTTATTAGCAACAAAATGTTAATAATACAATGCCTGTGAACGTTTGCATTGCTTTACTTTATTTTGCCTACATAAATCAATAACTGAAAGCTAAGAAAAGACAAACAATAATCTTACCATAGGTTCTGTGGGCATGGTCATAACAGGCCTGGGTGTAAATGGAATGCCCAGTTCGTTTTCATCGAAAGTGATCACTGAACAATAGCCATCAGTAGATGACACCACCAAAATGCGGCCATCACTTGACCTGAAATGGATACATTTTAAATAAGCTTTATTCTGATGTAATATTTGTTTATGTAGGCAGATCTGCAAAATCACAACACAATAACATCTCAACATAATGTGCGAGTTTAAAGTTTTCTTTCAAGCAAAGATGATACATGTTATGCTGCTTTCAGTTTTGAATTTACCATCTACATATATTGGAATAAAAAATGTATTCACTTTAACAACATTCTCCCTGAACTCAGTCCATCCTCAACATTACCAAGATTGCCCTCTCTAATAGCAGAACAATTTTCCAGCTATAACCATACGTACCAAGTCATGTCAGTCAGTGTATGGAAGTGAATTTCTGAGAAATATGCAAAAGGTTTTGTCTGTTGTGTATCATACAGCACCACTTCTCTCTCTGTAGCCACGGCAATCACAATCCTGTAGGGCAAACTGGAAATAAAGATAAACAGATTATTAAATGCACTGCAGCATATTAAACGTTGGAAGTAAATAAACACCACATTGTAGCACGTTACACATTTGGGGACAAAATATACACAAATAAATAGCAATCTTATAATATCATACCTTATTCTAACTTGTCAAATAGAAATTATCATACCGTACCTATACATGTGTATGCAGACCTATAAAGGCAATATACTGGAATCAGTACTATACAATTTAATAAAAGTCAAAAAGAACCATAAACTCATCAACTATTATAAACTTCTTTGCTAATTCAATACAGTATTGTTCCGAATCAAGCAAAAGATGTGAAACAGGCCAACACAATGCAAGAAAGAAATCATTTTAAGTTGTTGTTGCATCAATTTTTATTCATCAGATTAACATAAGTTGTACTGATTCATTTTAAGAAATCAGCAACGTCAATAATGATACTACTACGTTATAAACACTATGTTAAATTATAAAATGAAAACTATATAAATAGGACTATAATTACGCAAAACAAAACAAAGTAAAATACATATTTACTGTCATGTATAAATCAACAAGAAACGTATATGTCGGCAAGTAATCATAATACCTTTAAAATGTTTCTCAAACATGCAAGAACTTCAATATAAATATAAATCACAATCAAAGAATCATATTGCCAAGTATCAATATCAGACATGCCTACCCTCAATTTGAAGTTTCCGTATCAGCTTTTTCAAATTTCAGTATTACTATTACGATTTCCGTATTTACTTTTACTACCTATTGTTTTTGCACTCATCCTTTTTGATATTATGCGAAGAATCCAGTGATAGATTGATTTGCTGCCACAATGATCTTTCTCTTCTCCAAAGCCTCGTAATTCTTCATATACTGTGGGCCTTCCGCGTGCCGCTTGATGTCGTTCATATCACCGGCGGAGATGCCAAACTGGTTGGCACAAATCGTACTTTTGAGTCAGTGCTGCCGCGAATAACGAAAGGACACTTTTCCAAGGCAAGAAATGTCTGCCCCTTGCACGTTTTTTTTTTTGAAGATTCAGATTCACAATCACTTTGCTTAGCCATTCGTTTGAACGCCATGTTTTAAATTCTGTCTCACGAGCACCGATCTTTACTGCGACTGTGCAAAAACGGGTTCGGCGAACTTCGGTGCCTCTACCGGAAACTTCGATGTCACAGGTCTCCACTGCGACTGCGCATTGCGGCATCAAACCTTCGGAAAAAGGTCATGCGGTGCATTACCACAGGCCAACGATTTCAATTTTTTTTCTTTATCATTTTTTAAAATTTCCGTACTGTAAAACAAATATCCGTATTTTCCGTAGCGCTTGCCGAGTTTTTCAAATTTCCGGAAAAAATACGGAAATTCCGTACGGGTAGGCATGTCTGCAATATAAACTAGACTGGCAAAGCCCATATGACTCACATGCTCCTTATGAAACTTGCAATATGAGTGGCCAGAAAAAACAAAATCTAACGGTGGGATTAAAATAATAATAATAATAATAAATGAATTTATATAGCGCACATATCTCACACAAACAAGAGTGATTCAAGGCACATTCTCCCGCATTCATACATTAAAAAAGAAAGAAAAAAAAAAGGGGGGGGGGGGGGGGGGAAAAAAGAAGAAAAAAAAGAAGAAAATAAAAAACAAAAAAAACAAGAAAAAAAGAAAAAAAAGAAAGAAAAAAAAGAAAAAAAAAAACAAAAAAAATAGTGATATTGACTTTGATCTTTCTATGCTCTTGATCTTGAGAGAACCTTGGTATTTTTTTTTTTGGGGGGGGGGGGGGGTGGGGGGGGATGGGTGTGTAATTACATAGTCTCACATTGCTATGCATGTGAGTCAAAAAACAAAGAAATAAAAAAAACAAATGCAAAGCATCAGAATGAAGATAATGCACTCATAGACAAATAAAACCTTGCAAAATGTATCTAAACATGTGAAAACTGCAAAGAATAGGGTCAATAAAGTTAAAAAAAAATTCAAATTATACAAGTTTGCTGAGTACAATTAATATACATAAGACAAACATACACAAATAATGCCTCCAACATTTTACCTAAACAGCAATACATCTATGCAAAAACAAAATTTCAGTTCAGGCATATTATGAGGTTGGACATGCAGAGTTTGAAAGTTCAATTCAACCTTAAAGCTCATGCAATAGGACGTTAAACCTTGTTCTTTCTATCAAAACGCAATTATTCCGGAACCTAAAGAATCCACGTTGTACTCACTTAAATGCAGTAGAATACTTTTCCCACTCTTTAGCAGTCTCACTGGGAGCAGCACCTGCCAAACAATTTAGAACAATAAAATAATTTTTTTAAAAATAAAATGAAATACAGAATCTACCTGAAGACATTACTGACAAAAATAACATAGATAGTGCTACCATTCAACATAGATCTATGTGTACTGTTCCTCAATACAAAAGTAGAACACAGTTTGTAGAAAAATAATGTTGCAAATCAACTGATGTGAATTTGAGGTGTGAATTCAAATCAATGAGAAAGTGTGTCATCCTTCATCACACCCATCACCCAGTCTCTCTACATGCTAAGAAAGCAGAGTCTGAAATTGGAGTGGATACAGGGCACATCACCAACAAGTCTGAAGTCCGACAGACCCTCACACAAGCCTTTGGACAACACGATGACATGCTCACAGTGGTGAAGAAATGGAAACTCCAATGGTGTGGCCACCTCACCAGAGCATCAGGTCTTGCAAAGACCATCCTGCAAGGCACGGTCAAAGGAGGCAGAAGAAGAGGGCGACAAAAAAAAGGTGGGAGGACAACATTTGAGAATGGACTGGCTTGACATTAAGCGAAGCCATGATAGTTGCTGAGGACAGAGAAAGATGGAGCACGCTGGTTAAACGATCATCTGTGGTGCCCCAACGACCATCAAGCTAAGGGATAGGATAGAGAGTGAAACGCCGGGCTTATTAGAGTTTCACCCAGCAAAATGCATGAACTGGGTCCACTAATTCCTTGATCAAAATCTAGACTGAAAGCATAAATTTGCTAGTCCCGTAAATATCATGAAATTTAACACGAATGGGTTAAAGTTTATTTCCTTAGCTTAAAGACTTATTCGCACAATCAACTCGACATTTTTGGGGGGTAAGATGGAAGTGAGGTTGGGATAGCAAGTGGTGGCATTGCTTATTGCCAACTCAACTTTGCTGACGACTGAAATGGAATTACTCTTCTAAAATCTTGCATATCCCTGAACCGCCCTATAATGCAGAGACACACTACAGGTACTTTCGGTTAATATACGGCATATTGGGGTTGCTTTTGGTAATCAGACAACAGGAATTAGTAAAAGGATGCTTCCTCAGACCTGCCTACCCCTCAGGTGTAGCATGTGTAGTTTGGGGTGTTCAAAATTGAGCAAATGTGTAGTTTGGCTGCTGAGTGCGTAGTTTTTCGTGTAGATTAATCGCAACACTCAAAACAGAACAAAAAATACATTACTACACCATACAAGCTTGACAATTTAAAATCCACATAAAATAGTGCTTAAACTTTATTTTTATAATTATTATTATATAAATGTCATACACTTTATAATTTATATTACACATTGCAAACAATATTACAAAAACCGAACAAGAGATGCATAACCAGGCGACTTCCTGTAAATGTTAGTTAGATATTCATTGCTTACAGGGTCCAGCGGACTGCAAAAAGCCGAATCAGGACCACAAAATCAAGACCACAACTTCGCTGAAAAAGGACTCGCCCATGATCCGCATAAAATATCTGCTGAAACAACCCTAGTGGTAATACTGAAGGCACTCCACCATCCAGTCACTTTACAATAAATAAAGACATTTCAAGCAGGGGACGCTGAGGCTATACTCTATCAAACACCCAATTAGTGAATTACAAAAACAAAAAAGAACATAAACATCATTATAAAATATCAACAAAACACATAGCTTATATAAAAATGCCTACATTGCAAAATAATAACATCATCAAAAATCCACACAAAATACAAACTGAAAAAGGTTATTTTCTTAAAACAAAATCCAAAAAAGGTGAGCAGGTGTCTGCAGTACATTGCATAAGTTGTATGGTACCTACAAACAAATCCTCAAAAAGCATTGTGGGTAACTGATCATATTAAATTCAAACAACAAATTTGCAAGACACGCTGATTTAAATACCTTCGACTTGTTGAATAATCAGGCATATGAGATGACAAACATGGCAAGAAATGTTACGCTGTAGTTAATAGACACTCAAACTTTTTGAGTAGGCGCTTTTCAGAGTGTCAAAAGTAAGCTTTGCTTGATCAATTCCCTCAGGCTCCTAAAAAAAATCAAATTTCTTCTACTTCGTCCAGCTTTTCTCAAACTCCTCAACTCAAAGTCGTAAAGCCCACTGTGTTTCACAGAAAAATCTGAGATGCACAAGGTGCAGTGGGCAAAATGTTTTCCCTTCTTTGAAGAAATCAGGCAAGGATATTCTTCATGGTACTTTTGAAGAAACACTTGGCTTGCGGCTTTATTGAATTTCTTCTTCTTAGTGGGTGGCGTTTTATATGAGTCACTCGAATCTATAGTGTTCGTCTCAATCGCTCTCCGCTCTGCCGCCATTGTTTTCACATTGAAATAACTCGTTCAATGAACCGGTTGAAGAAGATGCCCGAGGTAGTTGTACTACCAGTTTAATGAGCTACTCTTCCGGGCACTCCACTGGTTATTGAAAAGTACGGACCGGAACTCGCTCGCGCTCTCTCGGTTTCGAAAAATGATGGATTTTAAAAATGTGTAGCGAAATAAAACATTTTGCGTATTTTGAGGTGAGCATGCGTAGTTGCGTAGTTTCAGGGCCGAATTCGTAGTTTACTACGCTCAATGTGTAGTGTAGGCAGGTCTGCTTCCACTTCCAGGTTAAACATGTGTGTCTAAATCTAGATGTAGTTCAGTTTTGTGGTCCATTCCAGCATTTTGTGTTTATTGCCACTGTAGCCCCCCCCCCTCCCCCCCCTCGCCACAAAAGTTAATTCCGAATCCTCAATGACATGTCCCCAGACATTGGGGCTAAAGGCCTTCTGAATTCTAAAAAGATTAAAGGCACTGCTGACAAAACATGCAGCTCTGTCTAAAATTATCTCACAGCATGTAGAGCTATCTGACACCATGTCAAAGCTTGTTCTATGTCATACCATGTCACAGCATGTAGAGCTATCTGACACAATGTCACAGATATGTAGCTATCTCCGACACAATGTCTTCATTCTGTACCTGCAGTCCTCAGGCAGGTGTGCCCAACACTATAGCAATATTCCAGTGCATACCTTGACTGCAGCAACAGCATGCCTCCTGCCCCTAGGGACAGACCAGCAGACGTCAGACCTGGAGTGTTAGGCCTATAGTTAGGGACTATGTCACTGAATCCACTTCAGAATACAACGAAAGAGAAATTGCAGTCCTTGAACCGAGTCCTCAAGGAACATCACATGTACAAATTTGCTCCCTGGCATAAAAATTGGGAAGAAACCCAACTTTTTTTTTTTCTGAAAAAGCAAATTATTCATCAAAAATATATTTTCAAAAATGTTAAATCTAGGGTCACAGTGTAAAGCAGTTCAGATGAAAACTAATGTTTGCTGGTATTGATAGGCCAACGAAGAGTTTGTGCAAAATGTATGGAGCATGTAGTCACAACTGAATTGCTTCTTTCACTTTTTTTCTCCCTTTATTTAGACTTCGACCAGCAGTGGTCAGACTTGTTCACATGGGACCAGCCGATCACCAGTGTATCAAGAAGTGCCACGTCTGTCTGTGGACAACTCCGACAAGGCACTGGGTCATGGAAGCCAAAATCTGGCACTGGGAAATCTGCCAGACAGGATGGCAGCTTCACAGTTTGAGCCTCCCCCATGGTTTAGATTCAAACCTGATGAATGGGAAGAAAGGAGAGAGGACACAAAACAGAACAAATGTTGTCCACAAGCTAAAGCGCTCTGACAGTGTAGTACCATGACATTCATGATTGCAAGAGCAGTGTTTGCCAACTCAGAGTTTTAGTAAAATTCGTGTATATATATACACAGAATCTTGTAATCTGTGTGTTACGTTGAAACGCGTACGAAAGTATGTCGAAAGCGCGCACGATAGATCTAATCGTTTCGTTTTGCAAAGTATTCAATAATGGAGTTTATTTACCTTTGATTTGAGTTTGCATTGTTGTTTGGAGAGGTTTTGTATAACGTTGATAATTTTTGTTGGTCGATATTGATGTAGAATATTCTGGATCTGCGTGTTTACTCTTGATAGAAATTTCCGGATGGATATCGAAGGTCGTGAATGTTCCCGGAAGTAGAGAAAATGTGAATGACGTAAGTCAGTGATGACGATCTTTAGTTCGATTGGTGGCAGTGCGTCATTTCTACCATGTACCAAATTGTTCGAGAAAAGAGAGAGGTTATTTAATCGTGTGCCGAGTTGCTGTTGGGAGATTGTTGTTGATAGTAAAGTTGTTGATAGTGATTTGGAAAGTTGCTGTGAAAGTTGTTGAGTTGAATTGAGAATTGTATGCAGTTGTTGATGTGTGCTGAATAAAAGTGGAAAACTTCATACGTCGACTTTGTGACTTGTATGCTGATTGAGCAGGCTGTGTGAATAAACGAATCTGAGTTACACCCTATCAGGAATTCAAGCATCGGGGCTGAATCAAATACTGATAAAGAAAAACACCATCATCAAACGGAGTGTAACATTTTGGGGGTCAAGCCGCGATTCACGCCATAGCCAAGGGTTCAACTGCTACAACAAGCGAGTCAACGTTACGAGAGGCAGTCATCGAGGGTAGCCGCCAACGAGTTGCGTCGAGAGGGGCCAACATACTGGGACTACATCCGATAGATTCGGGTTGACTGCAAGGGCGTGTGGTCGCTGAAGAGTTGCTTCGTGAGCGAACAACAGATCAGGACTACGTGGCTGCCGTAAGACTACGTCGAGGGACAGTCTCGGAGCTACATCGCCAGTGTTTAGAGAGCGGCGAGCGGACGTCGCGTCTACTTCAGCACAGGAGCGTATACATCAACACCAGCGTGGTGCAGCGTCGCATACGACGAGGACAGCGGGGCCTGCGTCAACGAAGGCGACTAGTGACAAGCATCAGCGCTACTGCAGAAAGCGTGCTGTTCTAGAACAGTCTAGTAAGGTACAGCACAGTCAAGAACTTTCCAGAAAAAGAACTCTACAGTCAAGAACTTTCTAGAAAAAGAACTTTCCAGAAAAGAACCTTCTAGAAAAGAACTTTCTTGAAAAGAACTTTCCAGAAGCATCAAGATGGCTGACTTCTGGCAGAAAGGGGTTGAACTAAATCTAAAAGGCAAGCAGCTGACGGAGTACGTCAAGTCTCAGGAGAGAATACGAGAAAGAGAATTGGAAGAGAAGCGTCTAGAAAAAGAAATAGAACTAGAACAGAAGCGTCTAGAAGTAGAAGAGCAGCGTCGCCGTGAAGAAATAGAATTAGAAGAGCAGCGTCGCCGAGAAGAAAGAGAAGAGAGGCGTCTAGAAAGAGAAGAGCGGCGTCAAGAAAGAGAGATGGAAGAGAGACGATTAGAAGCTGAGCGTCAATACCAGCTAGAGTTGGCGCGTATCCAGAACAATCAGCATGCGCCACAAGTTATCAGTGACAACACGGCTCCAAAATTGCCAGCTTTCGTCGACGGGAAGGACCAGATTGACAGTTATCTGGCGAGATTCGAAAGGTTCGCTGAAAGCTCTAATTGGCAACCTCGAGACTGGGCGATTCGACTGAGTGCACTTCTGACGGGGCAAGCTCTCGAAGTTTACACCAGACTGTCGAACGATGACGCCAAAAACTACGACGTCTTGAAAGAGGCCCTGTTGCAGTGCTACAACTTTACAGAGAAGGGCTACCGTAAACGCTTCCGTGAATGCCGGCCTAAGTCAGACGAGACGCCAAAGCAGTTTGTGGAGCGCCTGTCGTCATATCTACACAAGTGGGTGGAGTTATCAGGCGAAACGAAGTCTTACGACAGTCTCCATGACCTGATCGTGAAGGAACAATTTCTCAATGCCTGTCACAAGGACCTAGCGACCCACTTAGAAGAACAAAAGCTGCAGACGCTTAAAGATGTGACTGAGGCTGCTGAAAGATATCTCATCGCTCATGGGAAAACCCTGGGGCCACCCAGCGCGACGAAACATTTTCAGAAGACTGCAAACCATGGGAACCAGATCCAAGGGAGCCAGACGAGCCAGAGACAGACTGACTCCACGCCACCTCCCAGGGAAGGGCATTCAAGAGGCTGTTTCACCTGCAACGCTACAGACCACAGGGCGGCTAACTGTCCTCAAAACAAAAGAAGCGGACAGCGGAGCAGTACGGACAACGCAGCGGCGGGCAACCGACAGATACGTTTCTCCAATCAACGTCAAACCAGTAGATCTGACCATCAGGTGTGCGGCGGGAGCGTCATTCTTCCGAGTGAGACCGAGCGCGCAGCTACTCCCGCGGACGTGCAAGAGTGCATAACCGATGGCCAACTTCTCCTTGCCAACGGGAAATCCATCCCCGTCGTCGCCAGCGCAGCGATGACCGTCCAGAACATGCCTGTTTCCAAGGGACGCGTCGGAAATCATGACGTGACTGTCCTAAGAGACTCTGGTTGCAGTGGGGTCATTGTCAGAGAAGATCTAATCGCTAAAGAACAGTTCACTGGCGATTCAAAATGGACACTTATGGCCGACAGCAAATGTTTGAAAGCGCCAGTTGCGAAAATTCATGTCAACACCCCTTTCTACATAGGCGAAGTCGAAGCGGTTTGCCTGAAGAAGCCGCTGTATGATTTGATGATCGGGAATATCGACGGCGCGAGACGACCCGACGACCCCGATCCAGAGTGGAGTCCTGCCTCAACTCAACACGTCGAAGTTGTGGAGGAGGATCCATTGCCATTTCCCGATGGAGACCTTACAGAGCTGCTACGGGACAATGTGGTTACTCCGGCTCAGCCCTGCCGACCAGAGATCGTCGGTGCCGTTACAACCAGGGCCCAGGCCAAGAGAGACAAGACGTCTACGCCACTGAAGGTCGCCGACAACTCCAAAGCTGCCATCGTGGACAGAGATAAGCTGATCCAGCTCCAGGAAGCTGATAGTACTTTAAACAAGTACAGGAACCGCCAAGACCACGTGACCAAAGGCAGTGGTACGGTCTACTTTGAGGTGAAGGCCAAGATCCTGTACCGAATCTTCCAGCACCCGAGGGTCAACGGAGGTAAACCACTACGTCAAGTACTGGTACCATTACCCTTAAGGCGCCAGGTGATGGAAGTAGCGCATGACTCAATCATGGGAGGTCACCTGGGTATCAAGAAGACGTCGGATAGAATCCAGGCGGTGTTCTACTGGCCAGGACTTCATGCGGACGTCAGCCGATTCTGCCGATCATGTGACATTTGCCAGAAGACCATACCTCGAGGAAGGGTCCCGAAAGTGCCTATGCAGAGGATGCCTCTGATCGACCGACCTTTCAAGAGGGTGGCCTTAGACTTAATCGGCGAAATAAGACCTCCGAGTGAAGAAGGTCACCGATGGGTACTGACTTTAGTGGACTATGCGACTCGGTACCCAGAAGCAGTGCCTCTGAAGAAGATTGACACTGAAACTGTTGCAGAGGCGCTAGTGGACATGTTCAGTAGACTTGGAGTGCCTGAAGAGATCCTGACAGACCTCGGGACGCAGTTCGTCTCTGACTGCATGAAGGAGGTCAACAGACTGCTGAGCATCCGGCATTTGACTACGACACCCTACCATCCGATGTGCAACGGGCTTGTCGAGAAGTTCAATGCTACGCTGAAGTCTACCCTGAAGAAACTGTGCAGCGAGCAGCCCAGACAATGGCATCGCTACATTAACGCCTTACTTTTCGCCTACAGAGAAGTACCGCAGGAGTCCACCGGCTTTTCTCCGTTCGAGCTGCTGTACGGAAGAACCATCCGAGGGCCGATGCACATCCTGAAAGAACTGTGGACGAAAGAAGTAGACACCCCAGAGGTGAAGAACAGCTACCAGTACGTGTTTGAGCTACGGGAGAAGCTGGAGCAGACTCTCGAGATAGCCAGAGAAAACCGGAAGAAGTCCCAAGACTGTGGGAAGCACTACTATGATCGTAGGGCTGTGAACAGGAAGTTTAAACCTGGCAACAAAGTGCTGGTGCTGCTACCTACTGATCACAATAAGTTGCTGATGCAGTGGAAAGGCCCGTACGAAGTGGAGACCGTGGTGGGAATCAACGACTACAAGGTGAAGGTCGGCCAGCATTCCAAAATATACCACGCCAACCTCCTTAAGCTGTACGTGGAGAGGCCGCCAGAGACTGTACATGCAGCAACAGCAGCTGTGACCGACGACAGCTTTGACAGCGAAGAACTGTTGGAACTTGGAGACTTCCACAGCAAAGAAGGCATCGATGATGTTAAGCTAGGACCAAGCTTGACAGAAGGTCAAAAGATGGAGCTCAAGGACCTTATGGGCGAGTTTCCCCACAACTTCAGTGATGTCCCAGGCTCTACGACTTTGGTCGAACATGAAATCCACACCCAGACCTGGAAGGAGTCTCTGCAGACCTTGAGGGAGCTGTTCCACCGTCCCGCAGAAGCCAACCTGATCGTGAGACCCAGCAAGTGCATCCTGGGAGCTGACAACGTCGACTGCGTCGGACATCCGACGGAAGAAGGAGACAACGGAGGATGCCCTGACTCCAGGGAAACCCACGTGATCGTCGTCTTTGACCCTGGGCCGATGACAACCGCAACTGACGAGGGCGACGTTTCCTTGCGGATGAAAGATCATTGACTGTGTGGACGAACTAAGAATATTGGTAATGACAGACTTGAAAATGAAAAACGTTGACTGGGTAAATGATCTGTGAACATTGACAGTATCCAGAAAGATTTGCAGATGAGAAACATTGACTCTGTGTGAATGAACTGTGAACATTGACAATATCCAGATAGACTTGCGGATGGAAGAACATTGACTCTGTGTATATAAACTGAGAACATTGACAGTAAATGAGACAGTCTGAAGTAAGTTTTAATTCTGTACATTGTTTGTGCATTACGTTTGAACGTTGTTGAAAGAAATTGGGTAAATTTCTTCTTGAGTGGGGGGTTATGTTACGTTGAAACGCGTACGAAAGTATGTCGAAAGCGCGCACGATAGATCTAATCGTTTCGTTTTGCAAAGTATTCAATAATGGAGTTTATTTACCTTTGATTTGAGTTTGCATTGTTGTTTGGAGAGGTTTTGTATAACGTTGATAATTTTTGTTGGTCGATATTGATGTAGAATATTCTGGATCTGCGTGTTTACTCTTGATAGAAATTTCCGGATGGATATCGAAGGTCGTGAATGTTCCCGGAAGTAGAGAAAATGTGAATGACGTAAGTCAGTGATGACGATCTTTAGTTCGATTGGTGGCAGTGCGTCATTTCTACCATGTACCAAATTGTTCGAGAAAAGAGAGAGGTTATTTAATCGTGTGCCGAGTTGCTGTTGGGAGATTGTTGTTGATAGTAAAGTTGTTGATAGTGATTTGGAAAGTTGCTGTGAAAGTTGTTGAGTTGAATTGAGAATTGTATGCAGTTGTTGATGTGTGCTGAATAAAAGTGGAAAACTTCATACGTCGACTTTGTGACTTGTATGCTGATTGAGCAGGCTGTGTGAATAAACGAATCTGAGTTACACCCTATCAGGAATTCAAGCATCGGGGCTGAATCAAATACTGATAAAGAAAAACACCATCATCAAACGGAGTGTAACACTGTGCCAACGCAAGAGCTTTAGAGAAATTCGTGAATCATTTAATCTGGTGTGTTTTATCTCGTTCAAACTTTTCATTGTCTTTCTGATAACAGTGTGCAGTGTGAGCTGGTTTAGACCTAACAGCAAGCATGCAGTGTCACGTCATAGGTGCAGCGTCATGATTATTACAGCATGCTGTACAAATCAATACTGTTAAACAAATCATTAGTTAGTCATTGTTTATAGGGTCCAGTGGAGTGCAAAGAGCCAAATCAGGACCACAACTTGGTTGAAAGAGGGCTCATCCCTGATCCATATATAAGATCTGCTGAAGCAACCTTCATGGTAACACTGAAGGCACTCCACCAACCGGTCACTTTACAATAAAGACATCCCATTAACCCCCGTTTACAAAAACAAATTAGAATATAATTTTAATCATTATAAAATATTAACAAAACACATAATTATAAAATGCCTACACTGCTAAATAATAATACCATAGAAAGCCCTGGCGACCAATTGGCAGAAAGCGTCCAATATCTCCAAGGTGACCCAACAGATTCAATACACAAATGAGTTTTATGAGAGTTTTCAAGAAAAAAGGTCGGTGACTGGTCCGGCGAAGAAGATAGATTGATAGCACAGATTAGGAACGAGAAAGAACAAATGATAATAATAGAAACAGTGCACTAAATTTCCACACAGTGGGGATACTATTTATACAGGAAATCCTGGCATCACAATGGGGGTAAATAAGTAGTTGACAATAGTGTAAAAATATAAATGAGAAGGTCCAAGTCAATCACTGACGAACACAACATAATTGCCCTCCAGTTGAAATGAACCTTTTTTTTTTTCATATGAAAAAAAAAAACTGAGCAAATTCACATCTCATATTCACAACTGTGGAATCGCATCTTCATGTCGATACAATATAATAGTACTCTAACAGGAAAACAAGGACTAACCTTGAAACAAGAGTATATCACAAAGATATTCCAAATAATGGTGCGATGTTTATTTTCCCATGTACCTGCTTCAGTCTGCACTGGAATGGGCCGGAGCTCAAACAACCGTGGACAAATCCTCACCGCCACTGTTGCCTTGTCCTTGGTACTTGGAATGCACATCGCTGGCCTGTTTAACAAAAATACTGTAGTGCTGTCATCAAAATCATCATCAGAAACGCACATTTTATACAATTCACTTGTACCACATTTTAGAAATAAGCTTACAAACAAAACTAATATAAATATGGGAGTCATTTTGTAAAATTTTGCGCCTAGGCACATTTTGGAGCGATAGTGGACACCCATTTTCCATTAGCATATAGAACCAACTCAACACCTGCAAAAAGAGTATCTCAATACAAAACATAATATTATGTCCAAAAACGTTTTGTTTCCTATGTTCAGTAAACTCAGGCATGAGATCTGAGAATATTAAAATTAGCTAACAATTTAGCATGGGTCTGGGGGTCAGTGTAGGGGACTCAGGGGGCGAAGCTAAACATTTTTCATATTTCTGACTGAAAAAGTAAACTCTCCTGACATCCGAGCTGTGAAAAGCAGCACATTGTTTTGTCACTAATCACTTATAATCAAAGAGTCAAACACTGAAGCTGTGCTAATGGTTGTTTAGGTATACATTTGAACATAAGCAGATGCCATTATTTATTCCTAGTTAACAGGCATGCTTACCCTCAATTTGAAGTTTCAGTATTAGCTTTTTCAAATTTCAATATTACTATTACGATTTCTGTATTTACTTTTACTACCTATTGTTTTTGCACTCATCCTTTTTGATATTATGCGAAGAATCATAGATTGATTTGCTGCCACAATCTTCTTTTTCTTCTTCAAAGCCTCGTAATTCTTGTCTCTTGATATGCTGTGGGCCTTCCACCACAGGCTGGGAAGTCTTGTCTTTCGTAGGCCTCAATTATACTACGTATGTATGTAGGAGACCCACAACGAAAGAAAAGACTTCAGAGCCTGTGCTTCTACGTGCCACTTGATGTCGTTC
Source organism: Oncomelania hupensis (assembly GCA_036898135.1). Lineage (NCBI taxonomy): Eukaryota > Metazoa > Mollusca > Gastropoda > Littorinimorpha > Pomatiopsidae > Oncomelania > Oncomelania hupensis. The sequence continues at coordinate 41,770,894 of CM072515.1, read as the reverse complement.
ATACCACCGGCGGAGATGCCAAACTGGTTGGCATAAATCGTACTTTTGAGTCAGTGCTACAGCGAATAACGAAAGGACACTTTTCCGAATACGAGGCAATATATGTCTGCCCATTGCGCGATTTTTTTGAAGATTCAGATTCACAATCACTTTGCTTAGCCATTCATTTGGACGCCATGTTTTGAATTCTGTCTCACGAGCACCGATCTTCACTGCGACTGTGCAAAAACTGATTCGGCAAATTTCGGTGCCTCTACCGGAAACTTCGATGCCATGTGTCTCTACTGCGACTGCGCATTGCAGCATTAAACCGGGTTTTGGCTGTCTTGAGAAAAACGTCACGCGGCGCATTACCACAGACCACCGAGTTTGAATTTTTCCCCCAATGTTGTTTTTATATATTTCCGGACCGTGAAACAAGTATCCGTATTTTCCGTAGCGCTTGCCGAGTTGTTCACATTTCCGGAAAAAATACGAAAATTCCATGAGTTAATGCCTGAGTTAATGTAATTATAAAAAAGTGTACTAAAATTAATAAGGACAAAAATGCTGAAAATGTAGATATTCTGAATTGCTGTCTCTCGGCCCTATTGAACACTTGCTCATGAACGTACTTGAAACAGAAAGGAAAGACTTGTGGTGCAAGGTTAAGTTGAAAAATGGTGAACGTTTATAATACATTAATGTATAATTATGTGGTCATGCTGTGTCCGATGATGTTGGGTGCACGTGTAGTATAGCAGGGATGTCGTTTTCGTTGGCAAATCGGCAATTCACCAATAAAATTCCAAAATGTCCGAAAGAATCATGTTCTGATCGCCCGCTGTCCTAAGGTTTTACGCCTCAATCGGCCACCCTTTGTCCGTTTTTTGTTTGCTTGTCTCGTGTCTGTTTCGTTCTTATTGCTTCTGGCCATATTAATTTCCTATCGGATAAATAAAGGTGTTATGAGTTATTGTCGAATATCGCGTATCGGTGCGCCAAGCAGACGACACATGCATCAACAGGGAGAGTTAGAGTAACTCCCCTTGTTGCGAACAGCCTGCTTCCGTGCAATAAAACTTTTCGTTTTTGAAATGCTGCCAAAAAAGAAACCGAAACTTATCAGTGGCCTCTCGTTTGGTGTTTGGAAAGAAATCAAAATGATGGCCGAAAGATTTTCAAAATGTCCTAAATGTTTGTGACTGAATCGGCAAAATGGCCTATTCTGAAAATTTCTAGCAACATCACTGGTATAGATGGTGGATGTTATACATGCGAGACAAAACACACAACAAGTAACTGGGCCATGAAGGCATAATACAGGTTTTAGGTTATATTTAATTAACACATCAGAAGATCAAGAACACAGATGGAAAATTCACTCCTCCACCCACTTCCTCCTCCAACAGTTTTTGACTTTTTTTCCCTTGTCTAAATTTCTCCCCCAAGAGCTTTTTCACTTAGTTTCAAGTTCCAAATTGGCATCTTGATGACAACAAGAAGGCACTGTTCGTTTAAAAACATTAGGCACTGTTCATTTTAAAAACATTAAAGCTTATGGAATAGTAACTAAGAGCGCCCTTCTGGATCTATTTGAAGATAATCTGCTTTGTAAATAAAACCGTCTGCTCAAGATAATGTAAAACAAAACCCTACCCCCTTCTCCCCTCCAAAAAACAAAAAATGTTTTCACATGTGCGATACTTAGAAATGACCCCGGGGGCTGAAAACGTAAAGGAAAAATCTCATGTCTGAAATTACACTCATCTTCCCTTTATTCTTATTTTGTGTAAACAATACAAAAATGTCCAACTTACTCTTTGAAGGAACCTCTGGTGAAGATGAACGTAGCGTTGATCTGCCCCTCGCCTGTTTCCATGATGCCTGCTGGCGTAACCAACAGTTGACCATCGGGGGAAAATGCCAAGCGCCGAAAGAACGACCGCAAAGAGTCGTCATGGAAAATGCGAAAAGCCTTCGGTTTTTCTTGATTGGCAGCTGCATGGGGAGACACCATCTTGTTGATGTTGGTCATGCAGTGCTTGGAATGCACATTGAAAATACGACAACATCTGCAAAATTCAAAATTATTGGGTGAATTCTAAAACAAAAAAAGGAGAATTTGCTTCCTGGACAACTCCTATATATATATATAGAGACACAAGGAGGAGAAAGGCAGATTAATTTCTAAAAGGTAAATTTCACACTGTAAAGAACACAGTTCCACCACAAAATGTAAATGCATTAAATATACATGCACATACCTGTCAGAGCTGAGTGTTGCAAGGTACTCTCGGAGAGGATCCCAAGCAACACCTTGTACGTAGCTCTTGTGTTCTGTGAAGATGGCCAGCTTCATGTCTGAAAAACCCTCTACAGCTACACACACTAGTAACTGATTTTAAAAAAAAAACAACTAAAACTTAATGGTACAATTACAAATCCACAATATGAAACAATTTTACTATTGTAATATCTCTAAACTCAACAATAAACAATAACTATTATTACTGTATCAGTCAACTGTGAGTCCCTGCCACAGAATCCATGACACCTGACAAAGAAGAGTGGATTTCATTGAAATTAAAAGGTACAAATCAGAAAGCCAGGAAAGAAAGATCCAGCTTCCTTGTCCTGTTTGGTACTGCATTATCTGTCATTTTTACTGGAAAACACTTTTTTTATCTTTCATAAAACATTTTACTAATTGTAATCTTTTTAATAACAAAGATGAACTAAATTCTTAAATATTTACCGACTGAGGAAGAAAAAAAGATACACACACAAAAAAAAGGTAATTTCAAACGAGAACTGAGCTCTTCAGACTAATACAGCACATTGCAATAGAACAGAATACTCAATAGAAACAATACAACTTCAAATTTTCTGCGACACTGTAACAATGCATTAATTACACAATAATAAAATAATGTCGTGCACTAGATTAGAATAGAAACAATGCAATAAAACAATGTTAAATGTAAACATATAAAATCAACGTTTACCTTTCTGAATATCCCAGGCAATGGCGCTATTGTCCACAGACCCAGACACAATGAAACGTCCATCCTGAGACCAACATAAGTCCAGCACATCACCCAGGTGGCCTCTGTTGATCAGGGGGAAACAAATCTATTATTTTAATAATGACAATGAATGTGATAATTAAACATAATAATCCTATTCTATCCTATCCCGTAACTCGAAGGGGCACCACAGATGATCAGTTAGCCAGTCCATTCTTGAATGTTGTCCTCCCATCTCTTTTTGTCTCCCTCTTCTTCTGCCTTCTTGCACCGTACCTTGAAGCACGGTCTTTGCAAGGCCTGTTGCTCTGGTGACGTGGCCATACCATCAGTTGCCATTTCTTCACCACTGTGAGCATGTCATCGTAATAAAAAATAATAAAAATAAAAACATTGTTTATAAAGCATCTTTATTTTTTCTAGGAAATAAAGCAAAGACAATCTCAGTGTAATCAATATTAAGTTATTATTCAATTCATACCGTAGTGTTTTGTGAATGACCCAGGTTTCTTTGTTCTCTGAGCAATCCTCTTCAATAAATATGTTGTTGGCTGGCGTTGGCACTTCACTCAGCTTCCACAAAAGCACAATTTGATCTGCAATCAACACGAAAGTCCATGCCAGAGTTAGGTGGTCAGTGAATCTCTTTGACGAAAATTTCTATACTAGTTAACCCTCTAACGCGCGGAGCGACCTAGAGCGACCGATATTTTTGCTATGTGCATATGCGCGGAGCGACCGGTAGCGGCCGGTAATGACGTGGTCTGATCAGAGCCTGCCATGTGGAAATCTATTTATAGCAAACGTGCGAGATTCTCGCACACGTGATCGTGACTTCCTGCTGTTTCCGGCGGTGTTTTCACGGCAATTTTAGAGTGTGTAGAATGCACACAGTGAATTTTCAAAGTTTGATTAAAGTTTGAAGTTTGAGAGGCGGAGAATTATGGCGTCAGATTCTTGCAGAATCTGATGAAGAAAATGACCCATTTGAAGGATTTTAGGAGGCCGATTTGGTACAGGTTAATGATGGAGAGGATAGTGATTTGGACTTTCACTTTGACGATCTTTTTCTGTCGGATTTGAATAACAAAAACGATGAACAATCGGTGCTTTATTATTTGAGTCAGTGATCGTATTGCTGCATGTTGTGCAGTATGCAATGTTGACATTCAGATTTTTTTTTCCAGTTGCAAAACATTGTAAAAATTTAGGTGTAACATTTCATTTTGAAGAAAAATATGTGGTTGATTTATTAATAATGATAAGTGGAACATAATTTTGGGTGGTGCATTTTTAATTAATTTTTGTATGTGCATGGTGTAGCATTTTGACGGAGTTACTTGCCTTGACCTGGGAAATAGAAGCAGATAAGGCTTAGACTCCTGTGGGGGTTAGAGGGTTAATCAAAGATGTCAAAGGATTTAAGAGAGCACATTGAAGGGTTCAAATTAAATCCGCAAAAGAAACTAAGCTGCAAAAATTAATGTTGGCTGTGAAATGCATTATTCACATTCTAATTCTTCAGCAGTTCTGTAACTAAAACAACTTAGAAACAAAGTTAAACAGAAATTAATCTTGGAAAAAAGACAACAGTAAATACAAAAATTGATTTATTGCTCAGGGAAATCTGCAATACAATCAAGTTAAGATACAAACTAAAACATGTAGTGAAAGATAATTATTCCAGGACTGCATTATTACATTTGAAATTGTGTCCCTTTATTCCAGCATAATTATATTTATATAAGAAAACAGATTCTACAAGTACAATCACAAAACTTGGTTTCTAACAATACAAATACAGTTATCAGGCATGGAAATTTGATAAGTTAAAAAAGTCTAAAAAATAGGGGTGTCCAAGGGCATTTTGAAATCTACATTAAAATCTGTGCAATCTAGCTCATTCTGGGGGCATTTTCCACGATTATTACACAGCCCAAAACTAATTTGTACACACATTTTTAATCCATTACCAACCATGGAGCAGCCCCAAGGAAGCACTATCGCAGGATGCTTGCTTTTTTACTTGCAACAAAATTTAGGTGTATGATGACATAAATACTTTTCTCGTTCTATTACTTACATCATCACTATACGCTACTACCATATACACCCCACAAGGTTACATTCGAATCCTCCTCAGTGAACTCTAGTCTAAGGGAAGCAAATGTATTCACAAAGCAGGTCTTTTCTTTGTTTTCAAGATAACCAGCATAATATACAAAAAAATTGTTTTTAAAATAAAACAAATAAGCTAATGGGAAACACCAATCTGTACAGAGAGTAAGGGCAATTTCACTGAAAAAAGGTTTTACTGTAAGTCCAGACATGCCTACCATCAATTTGAAGTTTCCGTATTAGATTTTTCAAATTTCAGTATTACTATTACGATTTCTGTATTTACTTTTACTACATATTGTTTTTGCACTCATTTTTTTTGATATTATGTGAAGAATCCAGTGATAGATTGATTTGCTGCCACAATGATATTTTTCTTCTCCAAAGCCTCGTAATTCTTCATATACTGTGGGCCTTCCGCGTGCCGCTTGATGTCGTTCATATCACCGGCGGAGATGCCAAACTGGTTGGCACAAATCGTACTTTTGAGTCAGTGCTGCCGCGAATAACGAAAGGACACTTTTCCGAATACGAGGCAAGAAATGTCTGCCCCTTGCGCGTTTTTTTTTTTGAAGATTCAGATTTACAATCACTTTGCTTAGCCATTCGTTTGAACACCATGTTTTAAATTCTGTCTCACGAGCACCGATCTTTACTGCGACTGTGCAAAAACGGGTTCGGCAAACTTCGGTGCCTCTACCGGAAACTTCGATGTCACAGGTCTCCACTGCGACTGCGCATTGCGGCATTAAACCTTCAGAAAAAAGTCATGCGGTGCATTACCACAGGCCAACGATTTCGATTTTAAAAAAAATCATTTTTGTAAAATTTCCGTACCGTAAAACAAATATTTGTATTTTCCGTAGCGCTTGCCAAGTTTTTCAAATTTCCGGAAAAAATACGGAAATTCCGTACGGGTAGGCATGTCTGTAAGTCTGTCACTCCCATCGCCATGAACTGTCACAGGAACTATTATCGAACAGTTGTCCATACTGGACAAGTCGTGCGACTACCGCCATTACAACTGCTTTGAAGCTTTGATTAAAAATCGCCAACACATGTGTAGCAAGTTTAACTCCTGTTCTGTTGTATGGTGTCTGTCGGAAACGAAAAGGCCATGTTCAGCTGCCTTTTTACTGCCCACAAAAATAACAGTTACCTTGTGACAGCGTGGTGTGACTTTTCGCCTAGGTATCGCGTAACAGAAGCTGGCAGCGAACAACTAGCACGCAGGCTTGGGAGAGAGTGTAAGAGGACCAACAAGCATGCCAGGCAGCAATCAGTGAAAAGAAAACCGTTACGATTTTTTGACATCCCATATTTTTTTAGGGGGACAATATCTTTCTTGTTGTTGACGGAAATGCAATTTGATTTCGGAGGACAATTCTCATTCCTGAGATTATCTCAGATATATATATACAAACAATTTTGTTAAGTGACATTGTGAACTGAATAATATAATCGTATAAAAGTATTTTACTATTCAGAAAATTGTATCTCAAAAACAACATCGTAAATTTAGGATACAACATTATATCATGTTTTTTAATAAGGGAACAAGTGTCTTACCATCTGCTCCAGAAGCAAGGTACTTTCCATCTGTGGAAAAACGACAGACATTGACAGTTGCAGTGTGGCGCTGAAGATTGGACAGGAAGATAACCTCCACCTTTCCTTCATTGTCCACTTGCAAATTCCACATCTGTAGACATAGTAAAACTAAAATAATTTTAAAAAATTACAACCACAAAATAATAATATCATACAAATCAAACAAACAAGTACCAAGTGATAAATAAATTCAAAGGAAAAATACATGAACTATATTAAAAGTCCATGATTATGCTTGTTCCATTTATTGCTAAAATTGTTGTACTTGCTCAGTACGTAAGTCAGTACGTGGTCGTAAAACAGAAATTAATCATTAACATTTTTGTCTATGAACAGAATGTATTTTACTTTTAGACTTTATAAAAGCACAACTCCCTGATCCATTCCCATCCTATTCTGTAACTTGGAAACTGTTGGGGCACCACTAATGATCATTTAACCAGCGTACTCTATCTTTCTCTGTTCTCAGCAAAACTCGTAGCTTCGCTCAGTGTCGAGTCTGTCCTTTCTCGAATATTGTCCTCCCACCTTTTTTCTGCCTCCTTGCATCGTGCCTTGCAGGATGGTCTTTGCAAGGACTGTTGCTCTGGTTGCGTGACCCTACAATTGGAGTTTCAGTTTCTTCACCAATGTGAGCATGTCTTTGTGTTGTCCAATGGCTTGTGTGATGGTCTGTCGGACTTCGTCATTAGTGATGTGCTGGGTATAGGAAATGCCCAGAAGTCTTCTGTAGTACCTCATCTCCATGCACTGTATTGTTCGTTGTAGGTCTGCTGTGAGGGTCCATAATTTCCAAGCGTACAGGAAGATGGAGATGACAAGGAAGCGCAGCAGCCTTACCTTGGAGTGTGGACTATCAATGGTCCTGTCTTTCCAAATGGGCTTCTACCTTGTCAGGGCAGCTCAGTTGTTTGTGCGATCCTGGAGAGGACTTCATGTCGGGACACATTGTCTGATAAAATGGCTCCCTAATATTTGAAGCTATGCACTATGTTGAGAGATTGGCCTTGGACTTTGATGCCATTGTGTTGTTGGTCATCATTTTGGTCTTTTCTGCATTTATTTCCATTCCAAAGCCTTGGCAAAAGTTCTGGAGGTGGTGTCAAGCCTCTGTACCAGCTGTTCAAATTCTTGTTCAGGGACTCTCCAGCCAATCCATCAATGTCATACGCAAAACAGAGGATGGAGATTGCTCTACACCCTATACTGACTGTGCCTTCGTGATCTGCAAAGGCATCTGACATGATTCGCTCCAGGAAGATGTTGAAGAATATTGGAGAGAGTAGGCATCCTTCACTAATTTTAGAGCTCATATTGTACACTCTCATGGTTGCTTAAAGAGCTGCATGACAGACTCAGTCACAGTCACGCTTTCATGAAGTCTACAGACACATGATATAGATGTTGTTGGTGCAGTAGGTATTTCTCGCAGGTTATTCTGAGGTTGAAAATCTGTTCATGAATCCTGCTTGTTCTTCGGCTATGATTTTTTCAGCTTAGGGTTTCAACCTGTCGAGCATTATTTTCAGGAAATAATAACAACAATAACAATAACTGAGTAACTAACTAAAATAGATGTTAAAATTATACTCACTCTGACAACTTTGTCCACACCAGCTGTAGCCATCCTCTGAAAGTTGTCCCCTGAGCATGGCTGCAGGTCTACACTGTACACAGGTTCTCGCTGGTGCCATGAAATCTCTGGTGTCAGCACCTTCATTTTGTTTTATAAATGTAGCCTAAAATAAACAGAATACTATAGATGCTAAATTGAAGTTAGCAGTATTATCAGGAAGTTTTATGGCATTGCCTAGCTATAACAAAATGAAATGAAACTTTAAAGTAAAACAATTAATTCATTTCAAGGCTGATTTCAGTATTTAAATTAATATTTGTACCAAATACAATTTTCTCTACGTTGGTAGAGCTTTCAGTTTCTTCTCCGTTCAGACCTGGAACTCGCTACCTCGGTCCGTCCGTCACAGTCCTTCACTAGCGTCTTTTAAAACGAACTTGAAGACGAATCTTTTTAGAGAGGCCTTTTCTTAGGCGCCATGTGTGACTGTTGTTAGTAATTTTTGGTGTTGAGATGTATATGTGGTTGCGTGTTATTGACCAATGTACGCATGTTGTGTTTACATTTGTTTGTGTAAAGGCAAAAGCGCTTTGTGATTTTGGAAAGCGCTGTATAAATTGCCTGTTATTATTATTATTATTAATACACAGTTGGCCTCTTCTACGCTACATGCTTTTTGTATCACAAGAATAGAAAATTCAATAGACAATAGAAAATGTTTGTTCAATTCGAACTTCGATTTAAAATTCAACTTCCTCAAGTTCCTGTAGTTGTGGTTAAAATTTAGATAATTAGAACTTAACTAGCTCAACCTAATGTAATAATATTGTGGGAGAAAAAAAGACTGTTCTAAAAACAACACCTTATCCATACCAGTGGCAGTGTTGGCACTTTGGTATCTTGGCAGAAATCAGAATAGCTGGACCAGAGCAACGATACCTAAACTTTAACTTAGACGGGATTAGGGGGCCCTAGATCCCTGGCAAATATTTTTCACAAATGTTCCAATGAACAAGGCTTCCAGTGCAGTCCACAACAACGCCATATCGGGAGCTGGTTCAGAACAATCAGCATGTGTCAAGGATGCCTACTCCCTCCAACACTCTTTAACATCTTCCTAGAGCGCATCATGATCATGTTGGATGCTTTTGCAGGTCATGAAGGCACAGTCAGAATAGGAGGTAGAGCAATCTCCAACCTCAGTTTTGCGGATGACATTGATGAATTGGCTGGAGAGGAACAAGAACTTGAACAGCTGGTACAGAGGCTTGACACCACCTCCAGAGTCTTTGGGAGTTTGGGACGGAAATAAGTGCAGGGAAGACCAAAATGATGACCAACAACACCAATGGTATCAATACGGACATCAAAGTCCAAGGCCAATCTCTCAACATAGGGCATACCTTCAAATATTAGGGAGCCATTGTTTCAGACAATGTGTCCAGACAGGAAGTCCTCTCCAGGATAGCAAACAACTGTTGCCCTGCCAAGGTTGAAGCCCATTTGGAAAGACAGGACCATCAGTCTACACTTCAAGTAAGGTTGTTGCGCTCCCTTGTCATTTCCAACTTCCTATACTCTTGCGAAACATGGACACTCATAGCAGACCTACAACGAAGAATACAAAGCATGGAGACGAGGTGCTACAGAAGACTTCTGGGCATTTCCTAAACCCGGCACATCACCAAAGATGAAGTCTGACAGACCATCACACAAGCCATCAGACTTGTAACACAGTGGTAAAGAAACAGAAATTCCGATTGCATGGCCACATCACCAGAGCTTTAGGTCTTGCAAAGACCATTCTGCAAGGAGGCACAAGAAGAGGGAGATCTATTAAAAAAAAAAAAAAAAAAGAGGTGGGAAGACAACATTCAAGAATGAAATGGCTTAACCCCCTGAGTGCGATGAGCCTTGTTAATGGTTCCCTAGCTCTTGGGTCCAATGCCTAGCGGTAGACTTCACACGAAGTTATCAACTAGTTCGCAAGTTACCAACTTTGAGAGGTAGTTCGTAATGCATTTGAGCCAATAGGCTGCACCGAAGTTACCAACTACGGTAGTCCACATCGGAAGTTTAGTGTCGGATAGCCACTTGCCACACAGCAATCGCTGTGCCAATAGTCTCGTTTTAAGGCCGCTCACTTGCGGAGTTGTAAAGGCACGCATTTCGTTATTTGTGGTAGGATTTTGATGCTTTGTAAAAATTTAAGTTATCAGTCATTATGAAAGCTACATGGAAGGAGGTGGGAGTGCACAAGCTAGGAATCTTTATCGAGACAGCGATGAAGAGATATGTGCACCAGGCTGGTTTCTTTTCTTTCTCTGAAATGTGAAAGTGTGTCAGCTTGCTCCCCTATGTGTGTAGGCCTAATTTTGTTTCCTTGATCAGAATATTGTTGTTGTGATTTTTTTAATATTTTGTGTGCAAAATTCGAAGTGCTCACATGAAAATGCCCCCTTTTTGATGTGACATAAAACTGTTTTTCAGGGTTTATTTTGTGAAAACTTATTGATCATGGAAATAAGAATACAAAGACTGAGAGCTTGCCTTTGTTTGTATCAGACTCCATCTGAGACCCACGGTCTGACAGTGACACAGAGTGCCATGGAGGAGGGAGGACCATGAAGTGGACAACAAAGGTAGCCTTTGCCCTCTTTGGGCAGGCAATGCTGAAGAACTATCTCCTGTACAAAGAGAGCACTGCAGATGACCCAGCATTGACCAGGTACCTGTTCATGATGTCTGTGGTGGGGAGTCTGGCATGGGGACATCATCCACCAGGAAAGGTTGTGCGGCACAGGCAGACAGTGGCTAAAAGTCAGGCTGTGGGGAACGACCTCCAACTTTTTCAGATCTCCTAAGACCCTTCAGAGCCTGAAAGCAGGCCCTGCTGTTGATGCTGGCCACAGGCTAGTCAAGTTGGCCAGAGGAAAAAGAAGGAACTGTGTGGCTAGACATGAAATACATGAGGTCTGTGTACGAGTGTCCGGCTTGTGACACCGGCCTGTGCACTGGGTGCTACTCAGACTATACCAAAAGAGGCCCAGGCAGTAGACTGGAGACAATTGCAGGTTGTGATGACTGATGTAAATTTATAATAATGTATGATCCTTGTAAATTTACATATTTTGTACAAAATTAAAACCTTTCCATTGTGTCCCTTTGTGACTATGAATAATGAAACTGAAAGAAATGTTTTTATGTTTTCCAGCAGATATTTTCTGTGCATTAGAAATGTCAGTTACCAGTGATGTCCCGAGGCCTTGGACATCGGTCATGGTCCGATTCGTTTGGAAAATGACCGAATGCAAACACCTGTGTCCTGTCAAATGTCCGATTCTATTGCGAAATTAGCGGTCATTGTCCGATACGGCGATAGTATTATGACTAGAGCGGTCACTGCAAGAAACATCTGTACAAACTGGAGTGTCAAAGCCGTTAAAACGAGTTTGAATAGTGGACAATGCTAGACTATTATCACTCTTTAGTACATTCCGTCAAACAACAAAAGGGCCGCAACCTTCGAAACTTTTGAAAAAGAATAACTGACAATATACTTCCTCTGCAACGATCTTAAACGAGTTAAAGAAGCACCATTAATCGGTTCGCTTCACAATCTGAATGTCCTATTGCTTTTAGTTTTATGTAGTCAGGGCATGATGTCCGATCAGTTTTATGATTTAGGACATTTTTTCCTATTGCCCTCTAATCCTAGCTAAGGAACGCCACTGAGTTACCATGGGTAACGTCATAGGATTTTTTTCTTATTCTGCAGACTGTCCTCATTCCAGGTTTGTATACTTAGCATGAATAATAAGCATAATACAAATGTTAAAAAAAAAATTAAAAAAATTAGGCAGTGACGGGGTTCTACTTTTTTTAAATTTTTATTTTATTTAAGTTTTAACTACATTTCCTTCAAACAGTAATTATACATTTTATGTAGCACCAACGGGGTTAAAACCGAGTGAAGTCATGGTCATGAGGACTGCTGAGGACAGAGAAAGATTAAACGATCATCTGTGGTGCCCTACCGATTTTTAAGTTACGGGACAGATGCTGCGCAAGATCACTAGTGGCACTGCGAACTGCCCCATCATCAATGGGAAAGTGGAACAGGCGATATCGCGCCAACGCCGCAGCCACAACAAGCAGTACAAGCAAGTCTCGTGCAAGACCCAATATAGAGCCGCCTCTTTTCTGCCACGAACCATAAAGGACTGGAATGCCCTCAACAGTGAGGCACTGGAGGCTCTGGCTGCTGACACCTTGGTGTCGGGAGTCTCCCAGTAAAACCCTCCAGTTCCCCCCCCCCCTTCCCTCCTACACACCACCCGCCATGCCCCCCAGTCTCCTTACCCTTATTTCACCAGCATTTGCCCCCTTCACTCACATTTTTTATGTAGCGGCACGATTTAAATGTTATTAGCTCCGTATCCGTACTTGACATGCGTACAAAATCTTACTCTCAAATGCCATAATGATCAACACGATTGATTGTGGGCGTACACGGCAAGACAAGACAAGACAAGATAGATCATAGGGTAGGATCTAAGGATAAGTTCAAAAGAAGAGCGATAATGACAGCAACACAGTTACCAAACGACTCGCTTTATTGGATCACAGGCTGGGACGTCTCGTCTTTCGTAGACCTCAATTATATACTATACATATGATGTAGGAGACCCACGAGTTTACAAAGACGACAACTGATCCTGACCATCGAGGACCTGGCTGCTGAGATAGACAAGGGAGGGCAGACTGACACCATACTCCTGGACTTTTCCAAGGCATTCGATAAAGTGCCCCACCAGCGCCTACTACTGAAACTTGATTTCTACAGAATCAGAGGGAATACTAAGGCTTGGATCCAGAGCTTCCTAAACGACAGAACACAACAGGTTGTGGTAGAAGGAGAAAAGTCCCGAGTCGGATCAGTCGTCTCCGGAGTCCCACAAGGCTCCGTGCTTGGACCTACCCTCTTCCTGATTTTCATCAATGACCTCGGTCAGGGACTCATTCAAAGGTCAGACTCTTCGCAGACGACACTATCATCTACTCCTGCATAAAGTCTCCAGCTGACGTTACTGCGCTGCAGCAGGACCTGGACAAACTAGAAGAATGGGAGCTCAGGTGGCAGATGACCTTCAATGTCCAGAAGTGCCATCTACTCTCTGTCACCAGAAAGAGAAACAGGATCTCCTCAAGCTATAAACTGCATAGCCAGACCCTCAACACTGTCTCGGAGGCAAAATACCTTGGAGTAGACCTGTCTGGAGACCTAAACTGGGGAAAACACGTCCAGGCAACGGCAGCGAAAGCTAACAAGACCAGTGCTTTTGCCCACAGGAACCTCAAAGGATGCTCGGCAGGAGTCCAGTCTCAGTGCTTCAAGAGCCTCGCCCGTCCTCTACTGGAGTATGCTGCAGTCGTGTGGGATCCCCATCAACAACACCTAGTCTCCACACTGGAGATGGTCCAACGACGAGCAGCCCGTCGTATCCTACATGACTTCAGCAGGACCAGCAGTGCAACATCCATGTTGGAAAAGCTGAACCTGGAACCCCTGCAACAGCGGAGACAGGTCGACAAGGTGACCATGATGTACCGTATCATGCACGGCCTTGTCGACGTTTCCCAGCTGGGACTTGTGCGTGGAGCCCACAGGAGCACTAGGGGTCACAACATGAAACTCCTTGTCCCCCACACTAGAACAGATGTGTACAAGCACTCCTTCTTCCCATCAGCTACAAGGCTATGGAACTCTCTGAGCGCTGAATCAGCATCAGCCCCGTCTGTCGCATCTTTCAGAGCATCGCTGACAGACTGGAGCATAAACATCTTGTAATGAACACCTCCTACGACTACGTGTACATATGTCTTAACACAATTTTAACCCAGTCGGACTACCTCACTGCCTCATCCTCAAATAGTACATTTGCCTGATTTTAAATCTGTGAACACCCTTCGCTGTGCACACCAAAGTTGTGGAGTCATTTCCTCGAAAACGGGGTATCCACAGTACTATGAAGAAGAAGAAGAAGACAGAAAAGACTTCAGTCCGAAGTTCAGAGCCTGTGATTGGATTTCGAGTCTCCGTTTATTTTAGGAACAAAAGAACAATCCAATGCCGAGTATCTGCTTTATGTCATTTTTCAGAGCTTGAAAAAGTGAAGAAGAAAAAGACCTTGGAGTAACTTTTAATAAGTCCTTAAATTTTGACACTCATATTCAGAACAGCATAAACAAAGCAAATAAAATGATTGGACTAATTAAAAGAACTTTCAAATTTATCAATAAAGAATCATTTTGTATGTTGTATAAGGCTTTGGTGAGGCCCCATCTGGAATATGCAAATTCTGTATGGTATCCTAAACTTAAACGGCAGTCTATTGCTATAGAGAAAGTTCAAAGAAGGGCAACAAAGTTACTTATAGACTGTAGAAAAATGTCCTATAAAGAGCGACTTTTATTCCTTGGTTTACATTCACTGTCTGGTAGGAGATTACGAGGTGACCTAATACAAGTATTCAAAATTTATAATAACATTGATGACTTAGAATGGAATGACTTTTTTGCTAATCCTCATAGTAATACGACACGCTTATCTGAAGGCAAAATCTTTGTTAGACACTGTAACACTAATATTAGGAAATTCTCTTTTTCATATAGAACTGTAAGACATTGGAATGACCTTCCAATGTCTTTAAAGAGTGCTAAAACTACTAATCAGTTCAAAAGCCAGTTGGATGCAATTACAAAATTTATAGACTTATTTTACAGCTATGATTAATATGTAGGCAAATTGCATGCAAGGCAGACCATTGTAAATAAATATAAAAGATGGGACGTTCAGAAAGGCTTCACGGCCTACATCTGTCCCTACTACTACTACTACTACTACTACTAAGACTCCATTTTGGAGGAAACGCCTTTCTGCCATTGGAAAGAAAAGTACAAATCTATGGTCCTTACCTGGCCCCCGATCTGCACAAACTGTACAGTAATAAACAACTGGATTGCACTAGTTCGTTTGTTTTTTAACGTCTGCTTTTCATTTGGCGGGAACACTGGCTGTAGCAAGAGGGACATTACTCTACGTACCTTTCAAAAAAAAAATAATAATAATTTAACATTGCGCATGCGTCGTATCCAGTACCGGCTACTTCCGTAAACAAAGCACCATGTCGGCTGCTACATTGCTAATTCGGGAGAAGAACCCAGATAATGATTTTGTGCTGCATGGAGCACCACCAGTTTACACGTAAGTTGTGAACAGTTTCTACAGAGTTGTTTTGAGTCAAGACAAAAGCAAATTGTGGGTAATAAACAGATAAACTCATCGACTGAAAACGAACAAATTGCATGTGGGGACCCGCCCATTCACTATGCTATTAGAATTCTATGGCACGCTATTTTTTGTTTTTTTGTTTGTTTGTTGTTTCGCACTATAACTAACAAGCTCATGATTACAAATGTACTCTGGCGTTGTTGGAGACAATTAAAAATATTTCTAGCTTAAAAGTTGCGTTCGACGTCATGTTCGCAACACATCTGACAAGTATTGATGAGGGCGGCAAATTATAACTCACAGTTCGATTCGCGCTTTTCTCAGATGAACTGGGTTGGAATCAAGAAGTTGGCATGGATTTTAAATAAAATAACCTTGATCAATTCCTCTTACATCACAAACTAATACATGAGCCTTCAATTAAAACAAAACAACAACAACAACATAAGGAGAAAGCTTAATTGTACACATGATGACTGGAATCTTTTAGAACACGAGCTCAGCGCTCTATCTATTGAGCTATCCAGAGACCCGTAATATCTACAGCCTCAATTATTCTAAGCTAGCTCCTCCTTTATTGCTGCTGATGATGATATCAATCTGGGTCTCGATTCTCGCAGTGAGGTATTGTGATGGGTCAGATGTATAGAAGCCAATTCTGACCATAAATAAGACATGGAGACATGATGATATTGGCGGTGGTGGTGGTGGTGGTGGTGGTGGTGGTGGTGGTGGTGGAGATGATGATGATGATGATGATGATGATGATGATGATGATGATGATGATGATGATGATGATGATGATGATGATGATGATGATATTGTTGTTGTTGATAGATTATGTTATTGATGGCGACGACGACGATGATGATGATGATGATGATGAGGAGGAGGAGGATGGTGGTGGTGATGATGATGATGATGATGATGATGATGATGATGATGATGATGATGATGATGATGATGATTATCCTCCTCTTCTACTCACTGATCTCAACACTGACACCCCTTTTTTTTCTGCAGAGAAAGGCGGTCGTTCTATCCAACAAACTCCGACATCACGACGACAACGAAGAATCTGAGCCAACATGAGTACCGGGCGGAACTGTACAAAGACGTACTGGAGGAGGAGAATGAGAAGAAGCTTCGTGGTTCCTTGCGCACCATAAACCGCTCCCTACGCCTCACCAGCAACGATCTAAGGAAGAGCCTGCAGGAGGACAGCACGGCCAAGAAGTACCTCAACCCTCGTTACGGCGGGACCTTAACTTTGATGAAAGATCGAGATGAAGACTATGGCGATGACGAGTACGCCGATGAGCTAGTTTACGCCAATAGTTACCGCTACGCGAACGGCACGAGAGTTCCCCCAAACATAAAAGAAGACCGTGCATGGCTAGCGGATTCAGAATGGAACACGTCATCGGGTCACCACGTTGCCTTCACCAACAACATCCCTAGAGCGACGCTGCTGAACAGAGACCCTTCAGCATCCCTGATGAACACTTACGGCAAGGTTGGCGGCATAATAACTCAGAGCTTGGACCTGAACAAGAGCTTAAAGAGCGCGGAGAAGCTGCGTAGGACGGTCAACCTGGACATGGACTTGGCTCAGGTGCCCCTGACGCGGTTCACCAGGAAGGACCTGATGGCCTCCGAATTCTTCCCTGTCACCATGAGTTATAGTGTCTCTGAAGCAGGCTCCAGGCCTACATCCGCTGCTGGTTCCAGATCTAGGTAAAATGACACTCTTTTTACACTAATTTCCATGTTTCACTTAAAAGCAGATAAATGAGCATCTAAGCAATAAATAATCGAATAAATAAGCAAATAAATAAATGAATGAATAAGAAGGTCTAGCAATCTTTCAAATTGTAAGCCTTGTCCTGATCTTATTAACTACGATACATCATTACATACACTGAGGACACGCATGCATTCGGATATTTCATGCAGATTATTTGTGTTCTATACATTTTTATATTTTAAAGGGCCCCAAGATCACACATTTCAGCTTCACGGATCCTTGTAAAATTCACATTGAGTGTTGCCCCACCGGAAAAAGTACAATTAAGCCACAAACACACACACACACACACACACACACACATACACACACACACATACGCACACCCACACACACACATTTATAAATTCATGAATGTATGTATGTATTGATAGCATCATGTTTGATTCTAAAAATAGCACTGTTGCCACAGTGTGTATATTAGGCACAGTTGTTTGTTTACATAAAAAGGAAGAGACGCCTAAAATTCAAAGCTCAGTGGTCGGTTTTAGCAAAGATTAACGGTTATTTCATTTTTCACTATGACAACGATGCCATTTCCCAAGGAAAACCATTTATAAACAAAATATCCTCAGTACCGTGGCCTTTAACGAAGGAACTGACAACTCGTGATGCGACAACTTTGTTCCACTCAACTGTTATGTCCGTTAATACACCTTTGACTGTCTTCATGCAGCTTTGTGATTATTGCAGGTCCCGAACTCGTAGTCTCCAAAGATTGAGTGCTCGTCAGAGGAGCAGAACACCAGAAAGGACTCCAATATCTGACAATTTCCGCAGCATGAAGAGACTTGAGAAACTTTATCTCATCACGGCTGAAGCGCCGTCTGTTGGTGAGTAGGCTAATATTAATTTTATTTTGGTTGGCTTCTTCTTCTTCTACCCCTATCCCACACCCACCCACCTCTGCCTTATATATATACGCCTCCTTTCTCTCTCTCTCTCTCAATTTCCATGTCTGTCAGTCTGTCTGTCGTTTTGTCTCCCCTTCCCCTCCTGCTCCCTTTTATCTCTAAATCCCTTCCTCCATCTGCCTCTCTTTCGCTCCTAAATTCTCTCTCCCAATTTCCTTCTCTCTTATTTCTGATCTCTAACTCCACCTTCAGCCTATATAATTTATATCTCTCCCTTTCTACCCCGTTCTCTATAACCACCCCTTCTCTCTTAACTGTCCCATATTATGGATTCCTATAATTCTTCAGCATTCGCTGGTTACTCATGCTTTCTTCTTCGTTGCAACAATTACTAGCAGACGACAGCGGCAGCAGTACGAGTGAATGCAACACGGATTATAACGACGATGACCCGGATTCAGCAATAGACGTTGAAGACCATTTCTCTACTGTAATACAAACCCTTCAAAGTACTGTTGCTCAATTGGCATTCGCAGTCATTAGGGATTGTACAGGTTTGAGTTGACATCGTTATTTTATGACTGATGGAAGGAGAAGGAAAGAGTGCTGCTTTGGGGTGTTTGATTTTGGTGCTGGTGTAATCTTGATTGCATTTATTTATTAATTAATTATTTATTTAACTAATTAATTTATTTATAGCGTTTGATTTCGTGCACTAATAATAATAATAATAATAATAATAATAATAATAATAAAATAATAATAATAATAATAATTATTATTATTATAATCCAGGATGCTATAACGCGCTCTTTCTTTAATCGAACTCAAAGCGCGGCAATCTGAAGAGATCGCTATTACAGAAATCAGAATAGAAATCAATGTTTAATTTAAAAAAATTAGATAACTGCATTATTGAAGGGAGGGAGGAAACCGGAATACCTGGAGAAAACCCTCGGTATCCTGAAAATTCTCGTACCTAAGTTGGTCTCGCGCGGGGTTCGAGCCCGCGACCTTCGACATAGGGAACCAGCTCACTACCAACTGAGCTAAGACCACCCAGTTTATGGTCTCCGATAACGTCACGACAGGTACTATGACGTTTTTGTTTACAGGCACTTCATTCTTTGCTTCCACTAACATGGAACCACAGCTGGCGCTTAAAATTGTATCTGGACACGCGAGCGCCGTTGAAGAGGGGCCGGTTGGCTCAGTTGGTAAGAGCGTCTTGCTAGTAACCGAAAGGTCGCTGGTTCGAATCCCGGATTGGTCAACGTGTGATCATATTATTTTCCCCTTTACCAACAACTGGCCCGCTGGTGTCAGTATAAATCGGTCCAGTAGTCACCTATATGCGAAAGTGTCGTGTGACTATAATCTACATACAAACAAGCGCCGTTGCCTGTGATGCGCCCCCCTTCTCGTTATCTATAAGCTTAAATACTTAGATAACCAGAAGTGAGACGCGTCACAGGCATAGGTGCTCCCGTGTCCAGATACAAGCGCCTATGCCTGTAACGCTACTCCGAGAATTTGCACGGAGACCATACATATTAAAAACAAAAAACACACAAAAAAAATAAATCAACCCATTTACTTATATTTAATATTTAATCAAAGTTATAGTTAGTTTTTTTTTAACTTGGTGTTTAATAAGGAGATAAGAACTAACATTTCTTGAGATCATATTTATGCTTCTTTCTTGAGGAGTCTTCAATGACAGAGCAGGGTAAACTTAATTGTGTGCTTAAGTTCGATTGAACTGGATACTTTGTTAACATGTCTTGATATTGATGTAAAAGTCTAAGTACTGCATTTGTAACTGGTCTTGTGCTATGAGACTGAATAACATGGTGACTGGTTTTGTGCTAAGAGACTGAATAACATGGTGTAGTTTAGAGTTCATATTTATTTTACATCATATCAGGATTCTTGTTTGCTAGTGGGACTAGGTCTTGGTACAGGTCTTAATGTTTGTGGCAAACAACAACAACAACAACAACAACAACAAAACAAGACTTAATAAATCAAATGCCATTGTTTAAGTAATTATTATAGTTTGCTACTATCAGACTCTTTTGTAAACCGGACTACTTATTATGTTGATCACTGAAATATTTCTTTAAAAACAACATCAACAGCATACAAAGCGTATGGTAAATGTTTGTTTTTTCCTCACGATACACACCTTAAATGTGAAACATATATATTTAAGTTACGCAGTTTAAGTGACTATATGTGTGTGTGACCAGCAGAAACTGCTTAAGAAAATAAAAAAAAATTACCTGTATTATATCGTGGCTATAGGCCAAATATTTTCTTAACCTTCCAACGAAAAAAAAAGTGTCGTATTTGTTAAGAAACCAGAAAATCCCTTGTATATTCTATTAAGTATTTTGTATGATTGCATTTTCCTGTGTGGCCAGGAGTATCATGAAAATTTTGAAAGCAAATTTCCAGTCCAGTTTACTTTATGACTTAGATTAGAAAAAAATATTTTTATTCACGCGTTCTGCATACTATTATAAAATAACGATCGAACAACGTATTATTTTGAATCAGCGTTGTACATGAATGTCTACTTTTCGTCCCATGCTAATACAATCACAACTGTATCTCTTTCGTGTAAGCGTACGAGCTTTTCATTTATGTTACTACTTAATTAACTCATTGCAGCCACGGCACCTCCAGTGATTCTGTCGCCTTACCAAGAGGAGATTGCTCGCTTGAGGATGGAAAGACTGCAACTAGAAGAAGAGCACCTGAAAGAACTAAGTCGTCTCACAGCCCTGGAAGGCTCCAGAGGACCAAAACCCAAGTGGTCAGTAGGCCTATAAGATATCATACGTGTAGCTATATTTAAAAACCGACCAAACAAAAGCAAAAACCACTTAACATTGACATATTGATCAGTGAAATGGACTTACAATAAATATTATATGATGGATATACTATAAATAAATATTATTCTTTTAGCTCGTGCAGGGTTTTATATGGATTCCCTTAAACACTACCCATCACCCACACCCGTATCCAGCTCCACGCCTTCTCATATCTCTTCCTCACTCAAGGTAGACTAATAAAATGTTTCAATTCGTTTTGCCAATAGGCAAAAAAAAAATGAAAACAAAAACCAACACATCCAACTTCCAAAACTCACTTACCTACCTGCTCCCCACCCACCTTCCACTTCCCCAACACATCCACACCCTTCCCAATTTCCTCCTTATACGAAGCATTTAACCAAGAGGTTTCACTTTTTTTGTTGGTCAGATAGGTACTGTAATATAGCCTAATGAACTAAAACAGTAAAAGATGCCTAGCTTATACCTGATCCCCTCATTCCTTTCTCCCATTTCCTGTGTCTACTTCCTTCATCTCGCAACTCATCTCATCGCTTCAGTAACTTGAGACAATAAAACTTTCACTTTTTTTTCTCTCCCTCCAAAAACCCATACAGGTACGAACTGAAAGACACTCAGTTTCACTTCGAGGCTGGCAAGAACAACGATATGATTCGCACACTGGAACGCCTGACTTCCAGAAGAGTCAAATCCGAGGACCCACTGAGGCAATCACAGCCAGATCTGTACACTTTGCGCACGCGCGCATTGTCATTTTCATGACCGGATGTCGTCTGCATAGCAACTTCCGAGAGGTTGGGAGGAGTGAAAGGGATGAGGGGGTGGGGATTGGGTGTGTTATATGTCTCGATTTGATTTTTAAGATAAAAAGTAAATGAGATTTGAAACAGATGCTTTTTTTTTACATCACGTGTTATTTCTCTCGCTGTCTTGTTAACTTGTAAATCTCAGAATAGTAAGCTATGTTCTAACTTCAACAAATAGTAATAGATTGTGCATCGAAGTGGATGATATGTGTTTTGCACCTAGTATTACATTTTGTTTCTCACTAACGTTGGTCTGATCTGAATTACTCGACGCACTCTACCGTTAATTATAAATATGTTATCATGCATGCTATTCACATTTCTTTTTTTGTGTGTGAGTTCACCAACACTTTATTGTCATGCTTCACATTTTTAATGAAGGAAAACACTCTATATATAAAAGACTAATTTAAAGCTTGTTGCAAATGTTGAAATTGAGTGGGGATCATAAGCCGTAATTTGATTTTGTGCCATTGGCACTGTTTTAAAAAAAAACAAAACAAAACAAAACACCATCTCTCTCTCTCTCTCTCTCTCTCTCTCTCTCTCTCTCTCTCTCTCTCTCTCTCTCTCCTCTCTCTCTCTCTCTCTCTCTCTCTCTCTCTTTCTTTCTTTCTTTCTTTCTATCTATCAATCTATCAATCTATCTATCGATATATCGATATATAGATATATTAAATTGTATTTATTTATTTTAATTTTAAAAAAAATTTTTTAACAAAAGAATCTGTGATACGATCTACGGCGTGCTTGAGCGCTTTGGTGATATTAATTTTGTCTACTTTATTTTTCAGTATAACAATTTTTTTAATGAAACACTTGTATCCTTTACAAAAAAAACTTACAAATGTTTATTTGGAAGCAAGCATACATGTGAATTGTGTCTCGATATGTACGCTGTTTATGAATTACTCTCACTCTCACCTTGTAGGTTACTGAGTACTTATAACCTAATATTTGAGCACTTGTAAGTAGTAGTTTACATTTTGTCTCAGTAATAGTTTGTCCCAAGTCTCTGCCAACAATATTATTAGGGTCAAGTAATCGATATTTGGCGCATATAATTATTAATAATACACTTGTTTTGTGTTTAAAAATATTTAGTTCACTGTAGCTTTAGAAGATTTTGTTTACTTCAATTTTTTAAATGTGGAAGGAACGATTCTGATAGAATGATTGTTGAATACCGCTAAGCCAATAGTCATGCTATTTTTAGCATGCTCAGTGAGGTTAGGACTTGAATGACTTGAAGACAGGATAATTTATTTCGATTCAGTCAAAACTGTGCCTGATTGTGATGATGATTTGTCGCATGATCGTTGAGAGAAACTTGATATTGTTTTCGTTGTTAATGTTAAAATAGTCTTTATGATGATGATGATGATGATGATGATGATGATGATGATGATGATGATGATGATGATGATGATGATGATGATGATGATGATGATAATAATGATGATGATGACGATATTGTAAAAATGGTGATAATTATGCTGCTTCTACTGGTGTTGATGATGATAATGCGGATGTTGATGATGACGAATACTGCCTTGTCACAAGCTTTAATTAATTCGTTAGATAGTGGCCGTCCATATCGGTATTTAATGGCTTTTAATTTTTTTCTTTATTGTCTCTTTTCATCGGAAAATTCTGGGCCATCTCCCCTTACCTAAAATTAGTTGTTTTTTTTTTAAATTTATGCTGGGGGAGCAAACCGGAGTACCTGGCGAAAACCCTCAAGACTTTACCCGGGTGGAAAGAAAATAATCTTCGGGGAAACGTAACACCCAGAGGCGGGATCGATCCTACACCTGTCAGGCGCCATTGGTTTCTAGCCTGTGGTCAAGACAAGTTAGACCCGCCTTAGACCATGCGGCTACAACGCTCTCTCTCTTTTTTTTTCTTCTTTTTTTTTAAAAATATTTAATTGTTAACATAAATGAATATTCGGACTGATTGTGTTGACGTTGGACCAAAAAAACCTTAGCAGCTTATCCTATCCTATCCTATAACTCGAAGGTCGTTGGGGCACCACAGATGATCGCTTAACCAAGCGTACTCCATCTATCTCTGTCCTCAGCAACCCTTATGGCTTCGCTCAGTGTCAAGCCAGTCCATTCTCGAATGTTGTCTTCCCACCTCTTTTTCTGTCTTCCTCTTCTTCTGCCTCATTGCACCGTGCCTTGAAGGATGATCTTTGCAAGGGCTGATGCTCTGGTGACGTGGCCATACCATCGGAGTTTCTTCACCACGGTGAGCATGTCATTGTGTTGTCCAAAGGCTTGTGTGATGGTCTGTCGGACTTCGTTGTTGGTGATGTGCTGGGTCTAGGAAATGCCCAGAAATCTTCTGTAGCACCTCATCGCCATGCACTGCATTCTTCGTTGTAGATCTGCTGTAAGGGCCCATGTTTCGCAAGCGTATAGGAAGATGCAGTTTAGCATATGCTTTTTGATTTTAGATCTTCGTGTTACTCATTTGAATCCTTGGGAAGAATTGATCTGTGCTGTTATTTTGCTTTTCAAGTAGGCTCTACATGTATAGGTATATATTAATAGTGAAGATTTTATTGAATTTTTTCACGCTATGTATTACTTGTTGATGGTTTTCTGAGAATTTGTCACGTACACATAATATGGAAATAAAGTAGATAGAAGAAACTGAATAGTTTGTGTATACAAGTTTACTTGACAGTTGTTTGTGTGCTCGTGCTCCGTACGAACGTGTGTATGTTTGTGTGCGCTACAAATATAATGGTAGGCAGGCAAAATCTTTTGCCATCCTATTATTAAATCTATATACCCGATTATTACGGCTAAATTTCTCCAGTAGTTTTTGTGTAATAGAGCTTCAGTTTAAGACAGACCAAGCAACCAACTAATCAGTCAACAAACTAAGCACCAAAGGACCACCCCTCTACCTCTTCTCTGTCACTATCCTCAAGTTGTTCCAAACTTTCGATCAGAACACACACGCGCACACACACACACACGCACACACACACACACACACACACACACACATATTTGCAATACATCACAACTGGGTTTATTTAAGAATGTAGGAATCGGAAAGTAGTTTTTTGACGGAAAGAACGCAAACTTCTTCTAAAAATGTAAGAATCTAATGCAAAATTGGCTCGTTCCGTCTAAAAGGTTGACCTAGTTCGTCTCCAATAGGCGACGAAATAGGTTGAATTTTCTTCAAAATTTCTTCGAAAATTGACTGTATTTTCTCCGTCCCCGATAGAGTACTCCTGTGTACTTAAAACACTCTCATGCACTACAACTGCACTCTCATGCACTATAAGAGCACTCCCGCGCACATAGAAAAAAGTGGGGTCCTGGAAAAAAGTGGGTTCCAAGCAAATAGCAAATAAACCCATTTGTTACTAAGAAAGACAAGGTCTGAAACCCATTTGTGCGTTTATGTAAGTGCACACAAACACACACACACACACACCACACACACACACCCACACACACACACACACACATTTTTGTAAAAACGACATTCTGATGACTGTTGTGAAAAAAAACAGGGATTATTTTGACACACTTTTCATTTTCGTGACATTATTTTGACATTTTCAAATTTTTGAACCTATCCCTAACCCTAACCCTAACCCTAACCCCTAACCTAACCCTAGGCCTAAAACAGCTCTAACTCAGCAGGGAAATATTTTGACGTCAAAATAGGGCGCCCTTCCAAAAAAGTCAAAAGAAACCATGTGGAGTTCCATGAGTGTGTCACTGTAACGTCGTTTCTACATGCCCACACACACACACACACACACACACATACACACACACACACACACTTACTTTAATAACAAGAAGTACACTCTGAGTAAGGAAGACAACAATAACAATAATAATCCTGTACTATGCTGGAGAAAGCAAGGAGATCAAAAACTCTATATCACCATTATTTCCAATTAATTATAGGCCTAGAAGAGTAAATTGCAGGAGAAAGGAAACTCCTAACACATCTGTACTGCACCCGCCATTAGACACACATCCATGATTGTATGTTCTCGTTATTAAGGAGCGTTAATTATTACTCTCATTACTGCAACTATCGCACAAAACGTCCTTGATATGGCCCTAAGTAAACTATAACCTCCTTCGGCCTTTGCAAGTCATGAGAACCCAAATTATGAGCCACTTTCAACATAAAGTCAGTATACTGAGTGTATGAAAATGTGCAAGCACGCGATGAGCAATGAGCCTGCTATGCAGATTGTCGTCAGTCCCGTTTCACGCTTCATAGTAGTTTGAGGTGTAAGATTTAAGGTTTATTTAGGTTCTTATACCAGTCTATTTAGTTTTTAAACAAAACAAGGGGAGAACAAGGTTTTTTCCCCTAAAATCAAACAGGATATCGTTAGATTATATCTGAATGTAGCATCTAACTTTTAAGTATATTTAAACATTCCAGAGTAAGATTGCTATTGCCAATAAAACTATGAACGCAAAAGAAAATATTGTCCATCTTTCCGTTAGTATCAGTGTTTCGTCCAAATAATGCAGGTCAAGTTGATGAACATAATAATACATTATAGTGAGTCTGCGGCCTAGATCAAAATTGCGGGAGAAGAAACACTTAGTACTACACAATGTCAAATTCACGCGATGAAACTTCGTTTGTATATTCATACCCTTTTTGTGTGTCTAAAATTTGCCAAATTCGAATCTAAACGTCGTGTCCTAGCGTCAAAAGATCGTCTGCAGTGAATGGTTTATATCCCTTATAAAACAAGGAACGCCGCGGAATCTGACCAATAAATCCCAATGCGCTTCTGTAGATCAGCCAGGAAACAATGTTGTGCCTGTAGTCTGAAGTGACGCTCAATGACTGCATTAGAAACCCTTCTGCTAGTGAATCAGAGACCTCAAGGACCTTTAAAGCGGATCACACGCCCATCGGAAATCTTTCACCTCAATAATGTAGATTAGTCTACTAAACTCTTCTATCGTCGTACTATATACTAATATAGTGTAACAATGCTATAAAAAGACTTTAGAATCAACTTCAATATGTTTATAATGAGGAAAAACATAATTATGTTACCATGGTCATTTATAGCAATCCCTCGGCCAAATCTTCGTCGCCTTTCAAGGGACTTTGCATTGGATGCATTGTTTTAATGACAACTAGTTGCAACAAATAGGAAAATAAATACGGACGATAGCAGTACCAGAGATAAACTGTAGGGCTTACTGTTATCCTATAGGCCATAGATGCTAAGTGAGCACTCCCATAAGTGTTTATCAGTGACTCACATCATTCCTGGTTCGCGCCTCTCAGTAAAGATACTAATTGCATGATACGATTAGCACTAATGGCAAGCGCGTACCGAAACTAGTTAAGTGTAAACAGCTGCACACACAAAGGCCACCGTGTTGTGCTAGAAACCAACGTTCTGATGCTTGAAGCAGGCCTAATGAGAATGTCCAAGACAATAACAGGTGTCCCAATTCAAAACGCCTTGCTAAAAAGGGTTGTGTCCCGGGTTTAGCCCCATACTTCTTGTCGTCTTTGTCTTTGCATCGCAAGACTGAAATGACATGAAAGTGTTCGTTTAGTCTTGGTTGTTAATGACACATTAGCATAGTGGAGAGACAAATGCAACGTAAGACCCGGCGAGTCTCAGCTACGTAGTGTGATCAGTGTAAAAGAGGCACGACTCTCTTGTAAGCAGGGCAATTCTTCTATCGGGTTGGAACCAGTCACCGGCTGTTCTGAAGAGAGCGCATTGTTGCTCCATATTAATACACAGTTATGTTCGCTGATGGAAAGCACCCGGCAGCAGCAGCAGCAGAGAAAGTGAAGAAATACCTTATTGAAAAACTTTAAAATGTTCTTAAAATGTTCTTAAATGTTCTGAAATAAAATGTTCTTTTAAAAAATGCATTTGATGTGGAATTCGATTTGAAAAACAATTAGGAAAGGTATCAGCAGTACTAACTGAAAAAAAAAGTTGGAAAGTGAAGAACTTTTTCCACTCAACAACTTTCAGTCAAATATTTTCTGACAGAAATTTTGAAGTGGAGTGTCTTTGCGGAAAAGCAGATAAAAGTATCAGCTCAACAAATTCTAGTCTAGCATGTAAAAGAAGAAAGAGAAATGTAATGCTGAATTAGAAGTCGAAAAGTGAATAAAAACATCAAAAGAACAAGTTTCAATCAACATTTTTATTTCCGGAATATTATTAAATACTGTCCAAAATGACATTCAGCAAGTCGTGTTTGGTGTGCTTCTCAGTCTTGCTCGCCATCTTGGCAACTTGTTTTGCAAGAGAAGGCCAACAACCCCACATTGTGTTGATAGTGGCAGACGATCTAGGATGGAGCGATGTGGGATGGAGGGATCCAGGGATGTACACACCCGTCATGGATAGTCTTGCTCGAGATGGCATCATTCTCAACCAGACGTATATGCAGGTATTTTTTCTCCTCTTTATTTGGTTGGTTGGTTGCTGTCTGTCTCATTGCTTTCTATACGGATATATGCACAATTTTACATTTAATTTTTATCATAGTGTTAAGACAATTTAGGAATAATCTTGTCTTGCACAGGAAGTTCATTTTTATGATAGTGTTAAGAGCATTACTCAATCAGTCAAGGTAAGGACACATAAGAATACTGCTAACTTTCATGAATTTATTGTTTTAATTTGATTCTTACCATGTTCTCAGTTAGACTACATTTTATCTTTGGGTATGGATTTATATTGCTCAAAACCAGAATAAAATAATTATTGTATCCCAACTTCATCGTTTTACGTTTAAATTTTAACGAGAACTGAAGCACGCAAGCCAGCAGAGGACACATTGTATTCAACATTTCACCACCCTTATTTTTGTGTTGAACGTCGAACCGATATTTAATTTTCTTTAAAAACACATTACCTGGCGACATCTTGGCCCATTGAGGGAGTTTTCTCCAAAGACCACCACAGAGTTTCTTATTAGCTTAAGCCAGATCGAGGCGCTTTCTTGCAACAGTTTTCTCTCCTGCAAAACTGCTTGCTCGAGGAAAACAGTTTCAAGATGGCAGACTTGACGACAAACGACAAACGACAAACACGTCTCGCAAATTTGCAATTGCCAGTGAAAATGAGTAATTAGCAGACTAAAAACGTATTAAAACATCGCTGTAGATCATGAAAATCCCCATTTATTTTAGCAACTTTACAATAAATAACGCCATTTGGATTAGGCAGAGTAGCAGCCCATTAGATTTCGACTTGCGAGATAGAGGTATAAAACGTTTCAAGCAAACGGACAGTTTTGTAGAAAAAGTTACAGAACGATCCAAAGTACTTCGCATAAAAAATGGCCTATGGATGTTCTTAACGTACCTTATCACAGTTTTGTCAAAAATGAACCTTTTTCTACATCAAACATTTAACTTCTACTTCGTGTTTGTCACAGTCGGTATGCTCTCCCTCCAGAGCCGCCATGTTGACGGGCCTGTATCCGTTCCGCTTGGGACTACAGAACTCCGTGATCGGGGCCGGCAAAGCAGAGTTTCTGACCAATAAAGTTTCCATCCTGCCCCAGTACCTGCAACAGTTTGGATACAAGTATGGAAGATGATGACGATGGAAATGACAATGGTGATAATGAATGATGACGACGACGATGATATCGATGATGAATGAAGGCGATGACGATGATAAAAGCCGCAACATTTCTTGTACTAGACGTAGACATCCTGTTGCCAATTCATAGAAATTTAGTCACAAAAATGTCTAGTTCAGGCTATCATGTTGGCGTATTAATATTGTAAATTTAGCCAATTGAATGAGTACAAGTTTTATCTCGTACAATTCTGTTTTTCCTTCCAGAACTCATCTTATAGGCAAGTGGCACCTAGGATTTTGTGACTGGAAGTATACACCTACATACCGAGGCTTTGATTCCTTCTATGGCTTCTACAACGCTATCGAAGGCTATTATACCCATACAGGTGATTCGTCGTCGTCATCATCATCATCATCATCATCATCATCATCATCATCATCATCATCATCATCATCATCATCATCATCATCATCAACAAATAAAAACAAAATCGTCTGTGAATTTGTTAATGCTAGTCGTCATCATCATCATCGACGTCGTCGTCCTCGTTGATTGTGACGTAATCTAATCGTTGTTTTCGCCACAGTACTCAGCATCAGTGGCTGCATTGTCATTGTAACCAGAGTCGCCAAAGTCACCATCTTTCCTACCAGATAAATCGTAGTCATTTTTATACTCTCTACTACCATCACTCCGCTGCCATCATTATCATCACAATGATCACCGGCATCAAACAGGAGAAATGGAAATAAGTGCAGAGAAGACCAAATTGATGATCGACAACACCAATGTCATCAACACGGACATCAAAGTCCAAGGCCAATCCCTCAACACAGTGCATAGCTTCAAATATTTAGGAGCCATTGCATCAGACAATGGGTCCGGACAGGAAGTCATCTCCAGGATCGCACAAACAACTGCTGCCCTGGCGAGGTTGATGCCAATTAGGAAATAAAAGGACCTTCAGCCTACATTCCAAGGTAAGACTGCTGCGCTCCCTTGTCATCTCCATCTTCCTATATGCTTGCGAAACATGGACAATCACAGCAGATCTTCAACGAAGAATACAAAGCATGGAGACGAGGTGCTACAGAAGACTTCTGGGCATTTCCCATACCCAGCACATCACCAACAACGAAGTCCGACAGACCATCACACAAGCCATTGGACAACACGATGACCTGCTCACAGTGGTGAAAAAACGGAAACTCAGATGGTATGGCCACGTCACCAGATCATCAGGTCTTGCAAAGACCATCCTGCAAGGCACAGTGCAAGGAGGTAGAAGAAGAGGGAGACCGAAAAAGAGGTGGGAGGACAACATTCGAAAATGGACTGGTTTGACACTGAGCGAAACCATCAGGGTTGCTGAGGAAAGGGAAAGATGGAGTATTCTGGTTAAACGATCATCTGTGGTGCCCCTACGACATCCGAGTTACGGGATAGGATAGGATAACATAGGATCAAACAGGAAATGAAAAAGACAACGGCTATGTCAGTCAGTCGGACAGTTAGCCAGCAAATAAACAGTAGTCTACGTTAAGGGATCAAACAAAACCAGTGAATGAATGGAAGAATAAAGCAAACGATCAATCATAAGTTTCTTCAGTTTTCACAGTTTTAGGAGAAACTACCTTTTTGTGCAGGAAAAAAGAATGGCTACGACTTCCGCGACAATGAGAAAGTGGACTGGTCCGCGAAGGGAACTTACTCCACCCATTTGTTTGCCTCGAGAGCGCAGCGGATCATCAGAACCCACAACTCTTCTGAGCCGCTCTTCCTTTTACTGTCGTTCCAAGCTGTTCATGGTCCTTTTGAGGTTCCCAAATACTATGTGGATGTAAGTGAAGTAATTTTGTATTAATATTCATTATATTATATTTTCCGATTAATTTCATCTAGCCTGTTTTTTCTGAAACTTCTCTCCAGAAGACAAACATTTAGGCCTACTTGGGCACTTTAAGGCACAGTTCTATGTCACGTCACCCGAGCGGGTTCCGCGACGTCAGCACATGCAACTAGAGATGCCGCTTGGTTAAATATTGAAATTCGTCACGCCCTAAAATGCAGATATACATTATTTAAACATGCAAAGATAACAAATGTAGAGAACGACTGGAAAAAGTATCGACAGTATAGAAATAAAGTCACGTTAATGATCAGAAATAGGAAATTAGAATATCACAAGGAACTAGATGAAAAAGCATCAGACCCCACCAGATTTGGAACTAAGGAATGGTGGAAACTTGTTAAAGCATTTATAAACAAAAAAGGAATCTCCAACGATATACCGCCAATATCTAGTGATGGGAAAACGGTCGATACAAATGAAGAAAAGGCCAACGCATTCAATGACCACTTTATACAGCAATCAGTATTAGAAACACCCGATGACGACCCTCCTGAACTTCCCCACCTAGATCACGAGCTGACTGAAATTTTAATAACCCCAGCAGAGGTAGCCAAAGTGATAATAAACCTGGACAAAAGTAAAGCTGTAGGCCCCGATAAAATCCATAACAAACTACTACTGATATCTGCTGATATAATCTCACATACTTTAAGTCAACTCTTCAACCGCTGTCTATCAGAAGGATTGTTTCCAGATATTTGGAAAATTGCTCATGTAACGCCAATACACAAAAAAGGTCCAGCCGATATTTGTACCAACTATCGCCCAATATCTCTTTTAAGTTGTGTTGGTAAAGTCTTTGAGCGCTGTGTCCATACCCATGTCTTCTCATTCCTAAAAGACAATAATCTTATAACACCATCACAGTCTGGTTTTATTCCCGGGGACTCAACAACCAATCAACTACTTTGCATATATAATGAACTAACTTCAGCATATAACAGTGGAATCACTAACCAGTCAATTTTCTTTGACATCTCCAAGGCCTTCGACAGAGTATGGCACAAAGGATTACTAGCTAAGTTAGAGGCTATAGGTATTAGAGGTAAGCTTCTTCAATTGTTTGCCAACTATTTAGACCAACGAAAACAAGCTGTTGTCATTAAAGGTAGCAAATCAAACTATAAAACCGTTCCGTCAGGCGTACCTCAAGGATCAGTTTTAGGCCCCCTATTGTTCCTAATCTATATTAATGACATTGTGGATAACATTGAATCAGTTATAAAACTTTTTGCAGACGATACTAGCATGTCATTAACCCTAAACAACCCAGACATACGAGCAGAAATTTTGAATTCTGATCTTCAAAAGATAAACGACTGGGCTAACACCTGGAAAGTAAGGTTTAATGAAGACAAAACAGAACTATTAACTTTCAAACGTGACGCACTACCTAACAACCCATTAAGCTTCGGAAACGCAATTTTATCTGACAACGAATTCCATAAACACTTAGGACTAACACTGCAAAGTAATTGTAAATGGGATATCCATATAAGTAACGTCATAAAGAAAATAACCATCCTCCTATCATGTTTAAGAACGTATAAATACAAGCTGTGCAGAAAAGCCTTAGAAAATATGTACAAATCCTTTGTCCTACCTCACTTTGACTATGGCGATGTAATCTGGGATAATTGTACAGACACTCAAGCTGGTTTATTGGAAAAACTCCATTTAGAAGGTATTAGAATTATTGTTGGGGCGGTGAAGGGGACCAGCCATGAGTTATTGTATAGAGAGTCTGGACAATACACATTGAAGGAGAGAAGGAAAAGACATAAGCTACTTACTTTTCATAAGATGATAAACGAGTGCTGTCCTGAGTACTTGTCCAACTTGGTCCCACAACTAGTATCAGCAGTTAATCCATATCACCGCAGAAGACCTCTAGAACGTAGAGTACCCCCATACAAAACTGAACTCTACAAAAATTCTTTTGTTCCTTCAACCACAGTATTGTGGAATGATCTCCCCGAGGAAATTCAAGAAAGCCCATCCATTAGCTTATTAAAAAGACACCTTTCCAAAGATGATCCACTTGTTCCATTGTACTATTACCATGGGACACGACAGCAGCAGGTTTTGCATGCCCGACTCCGACTTGGCGTAAGTAACCTTAATTATGACATGTTCCGCCGTCACTTGTTAGAAGACCCAGTCTGTCAGTGTGGGCATCCTGCAGAAACATCTGAACATTTCCTCCTTTTTTGCCCTACATTCGGCACTGTACGTACGCAGACAATTAACCAATTAGACCCTCCTTTTCGAAACATCAACACCTTATTGTTTGGCAGTGAACATCTCTCCCCACAAGAAAACGCCAACATCTTTACAAAAGTCCACACATTCCTCACATCTAGTGACCGCTTCGTTTAGAAAATAGCCCAATTATGCAAATTCACATCTGATTGGTACCCTTGATACCAGCTAAACCAATCCCCATTTGTTTCCCTCTCCCTAGTAGTTACACCCCATCCCTTCGCACCAAAAGTTTATTAATAGCTGTCAGAGAGAAACTGACCAGATAATTGTCTCTTCCAACGGAATAGATGAGTTCACCATCTATTTTAAATATCTGTTCACGTGCAAACACGTAGTCTCGAACTATTTATCTCTGTGTTTGTGTGTGTGTGTGTGTGTGTGTGTGTGTGTGTGTGTGTAGGTGGGTGTGTGTGTGTGCACGCGTTGTTTTTATTTTACTTTCTTCTTTTTTACTTGCACGTGACTTTCTTTTTTTTTTTTCTCCCCCTCCTCCAAACCGATTTTTTTTCTCTCATTGTTTTAGATTGCTGCAGGTATTTATTTACCTTTTAATCGACAGCTACTGTTTTGTGTAAAGTTTACTCTTGGGTGCATGTATCTGTTTCTCGTTAGTTAGTTCATTCATTTATTTCTCTATTACTTTTTTTTTGTTGTTGTTCGACGTTATTGCATTTTTTTTTTCTGTTATACTATAGTTATATGTTTGTTCTCTTTTCATTGTTAAAAAGATTAATTTATGTGCTCCTGTTTTTTTTTTTTTTATTGCTTTGTATTTGTTCCTGTTCGCCAGACATGTCATTGTTGTCATTTGTCAAAGGGTAGCACTCATTTAAGCTTTGCTTTTGTGTGCCCTTTATGTTCTCCATGCCTGGTTTACTTGTTTTGTGAATAAAATTATGTTTAAACCAACGAGTGAATAAGATAAACTCAAACAAAAAAATAAACTAACACAAATGCCAGAATAACAGTCACACTCTTTTATTCAACAATTTGAACATACATGCACTGGACAATGGGTAACTAATCACCCTCCACCCCTATCAGGACCCCCACCCCGGTATTAACTAACAATTACCTCCCTTTGTTCAACCCAAAACAGAACTAAACATCAACAGATTTTCACAAATGTACAACAAAATGGCAATAAGCAAACAATTCGAAATACTATTAACTTCAACTAAAGAAATGGAGCTGCAAAACTTTAATCTTCACACTACTGTCCAAGTTAATTAGCAGAACTGAAGCACTGTTCAAACGTCTTTTGTACGTAGCTCAGTAGGAGCTAAACAGTTATTTTCATAATATGATGAATGAAATTTATAACTAAATGAAGTATGTTTTTATGTGTGGTGCTGTGCAAGTCTGCGTGTGCGCGGGTGTGGTGCGTGGAGTTCCTGTAATAATGGCGACGCCCCGATACTAGGGCAAGATGAGGCGGTAGTGGCGAAGTTAACTTCCATGCTGCCCAACTGTAGAGGCAAAAGGTCACAGCACAGTTGCACATCCGCGCAAAGAGGTGATGGTGTAGTGGAGCACAACTACATCGGTAAAGGATTAAACAGCGTAATACAGATGATACAGATGATAACGATGACGCAGATGATAAGCCCAAACCTGTAAGCAAATATATAGTCTTAACAGTCTGCCTACAAAACACAAACACTACATAATATAATACGCCGTCCGCCATCTTGACCTGGTTATGCATAACAACAATGACAATAATACATGATGCTATGCATACGTTCCAATAATATGATGCAACTCTTGATGCTAATAATTCATATCTTTTATAAGCACAGTCATTTTATATAAATATACATAATCATTACGACCACACTTCAATCACACAGTCCTAATTCATTGCATACCCATCTTCACCCTCACCATACTCTCAACTGATATAATACATCACGATTATCTCCCTTCAACCATACTATCTTATCATACTATAATATAAACATGCTCTCCTCATATTCACCACTTCCTTCACCCATCTCCAGCATAGTACAATTATCTCTCCCCCCATACATACACCCTTCTCTCCCTCTCTCCTTCTCTCTCTCTCTAACCTGCATTCTACATCGCCACCTTTGACCCACTTTTAACCACAACAGCAACGACATTTCTCATTCATGTACATAATAAGAAAATCATATGAAAATCAATAAATCATTATTCATCAAAATATATCCCTTTCCCCCTCATTCATCATCATGCATTCGCGTACGCAGTCTCGGAGCACTTAGCCACTAAGAAATTGAATTACAGGGTTTTTACTCACCGTCTTAGGCCCCGGCTTGTGACACACCTTCCCCAACACAGATACAACACAACACAGGTGACACAGTGGTTAGTCGTGTCTGGCTATTTGGTAGTTATTCTCACAACAATAACACTGATAAGGATGAGGACATCTCAATTCTTCAAAAGACCTTGAGCCTCGGTAGGTGTCCAATAGAGAACCACACAACCTTAGGAAGGAATTCTACATTTAGCTTATAAATGGCAATTACAATCCTCCTCAACTTCAGACTCTAAGCATTCTTACCCCGGCGAGGGCGTAAGACCTTGGGTGGCTCGTATCAACGATTACAACACCCTTCCAACACAGACACCTATTTCTAGTTTGACACACAGTCACAGGGTCACTGCTTGGTTAGAGCTGACCTCTCGCAAAAAGCACCCAAATCACTCTGCCTTACCAAACGCACCCAGGCCAAAAGCAAACCGGTCGAGTTCTCGTCAGTAGCCCTATTCTTATTCTGCATACCCCTATTTACTACGATACGCACGGGACTTACGGCTACTGCATTCTTTCGTACGCAATAAAGAAAACGGTCAAGCTATTCTATGTACACTACACAGTGGAGAAGTGCAACTTCGCACAAAATAAGCTCTCTCTGTCGATGCTGAAACTCGTGTCGTCACATTCTATACCCTATAATTTTCACATCAATGATTTCCATGAGACTGACGCCACTCCAGTCATAAATTACTCGGATGACTCTGCTCTTGAGGACCTATCAAACTCAGACTCTTTGTACTTCGATGACGTTCAAAGATTCAGCTCTTGGTACAGGCAGAACAGCATGGATTTAAATGTGAAAAAGACCAAATAACCTGTAACAGACTTCCGTAGAAACCCCTCTCCTATTCAAGACCTTTACATTAATGGTGTTACAGTCGAGAGAGTAAGTCAGTACAGATACCTCGGAACCATCATTGACGACAAACTGTTTTACTGCTAACACCCAAGCCATTCACAAAAAATGTCAATCCATAATCTAGTGCCTTCAGAAACTCAGAAACCTTCAAGTCAATAGCCGCATCGTTCAGATCTTTTACTGATTTTATCGAGTCAATTCTTAGAAAGTCTTTTATTTGCTAGTACGGAAGTTTGTGCGTGAAAAACAGAAGTTTACTTGATCGAGTGGTGAATGTTTGTGGGAAGGTGGAGGGTATGAAACAATTGTCTGCATGTGTTGTATGAAAGGCGTGTTGTGTAAAAAGCTCTTTCCATCACCCATGATGAAAATCATGTGTTTGCTCATTACTTCCAGCTCCTACCTTCTGGCCGGCGCTTAGGAATGCCTAAGATTCGTACCCTGAGAACTAAAAACAGTTTTATACCACATTCTGTACGTCTGATTAACAGATAATAAATTCAACCAGTTGTGTAATATGTGTTTGTGGGTGTGCATGTTTGTAGGGGCGGATCAAGGGTAAGGTTTTTTCCCAAATTGTGGCCAGGGTTCAGACCCGGTGGTGTTCAGGGGCGAAGCCTTGTCGGGTAGGGTGGAAACCCCCTCCACACCCCATGACGCTGAAGATAATGTAACCTTATGAGGCGCATTGCAGGCCTCTTCTAAAAGGTAATATGTTAATCACTGGTGTAAAATCTATTTCTATTTCATGTAAATACGCTTGAATCTTTGAGACGGCAACGTGAGAATGACATTGTCACTACTTCAAATAGTACACGCACATCATAGTGCAACATTGCTGATGATCAAATGAAAAAGAAACACCATAGAAACTACTTAAGCCTACATAGAAAGAGAGAGAGAGAGAGAGAGAGAGAGAGAGAGAGAGAGAGAGAGAGAGAGAGAGAGAGAGAGAGAGAGAGAGAGAAGCATTTGTGCGAGGGTAATGCACAGAACCAATGTTACACAAACACGCATTTTGTGTTTTATTTTACTCCTCTTATTACAACTTTATTGTCTGATTTATTTCAGCTCTTAGAAATTGCATACCTGCTTCAGTCAAAGGGAGCTAAATGTACAAGTTCAAATGGAAACTTTGGTCAGCTTTGCATACCATTTTAGTTTGCTAATATCTCTACTTGTAATAGCGATTCCAACATGGGTTTAGTATCATTGGAATCAGCCAAAACAGACCTGACGAAATATTGCATTATCATTTTGCGTACACAACCAAAAAAAGTATAGTCAGACCATTTATTTATTCCATTATTTTCTATATAGGCTATGCAGAGACACGTACTTACGTACACAAACCAACATTACTCTACATTTCTTTATATGTTAGTTTGACGGATTCATTAATTTATCTCTCTTTGTTATGTACCACATTTATAATTGTAAGATGGGAAATAACTCCGAATGTTCTTTTGAATATGTAGCAATATTTTGAAAATTTAGAGGTAAAGCTGAATTACAGTTGATGGGAAACAACTTTTTTTGAGAAACGATTATGATAGGCCGATATGGCCAAAACTAAACATTCCTCTCAGAATTTGTCTGGAAAACTGTGTAAAAGTTCTGCTGTAAAGGCTAACACAAGATTATTAACAATAATTTTGAAGAATTTCATATCGAAATTTTCCGCAGTTCTACTTTTACCAGCTAATAGGTAAGTGTGTCCTTTTTTGTGGTTCAACTGTAGACCTTGTCGTCTGTTCGAGAACAACTTGTCAATCCATATTCTTATTCCCAACAGAGACATTGCTCAAAAGTACCCGACAAAGATAGACGCGTGCATTGTGGAATGGTGGCGGCGATGGACGAAGCCATCGGCAACGTGACGCAAACGCTGAATGAAGCAGGCCTTGCTGACAACACAGTAGTCATCTTCACCACGGATAACGGAGGCCCTACGAAGAAAGGATCGTCTAACTGGCCGCTCAGAGGCTCCAAGACGACTCTCTGGGAAGGTAGGACGAAATAAAAGCAAATATTTTCAGTAATATTAACAGTTCTATAGACTCGAATAAGTTATAGTTATCACAAAACATATCATACCCGTACGCGTATCATGTATGTATTTTTATTACAAGGACTATAAGGAAACTACCACTGCTCTACTCATGTCCAGAACATTTTAGTTTATAAGAATAAAAATTAAAGGTTTAAGAGGAACAACCCTTGCACTACCGACAGCCAGTTAATGCACTCGTTAGTACCTTAAAATGTATGAAGATATACGCAGTACGTATTGAACCAAGCTTCCGTCCAGCGCCTCATTCCAGTGTTTCTTGGAATATAGTTTACTTCTGTCTCATATTTAATTTTCTTCCAAATCCTCCCATAGGCCAGTGACGAAATGGAATTAGCACGACGATCACGACCACGAAGGACGTCGACGAGTAGTACTAACAAGGAAGCCTACACATACATTTTAATGTATTGCAGGTGGCAACAGAGCCGTCTCTTTCGTCTACAGCAGCAGCGACCGTCTTGTCCCCGCCAGCGGTCAAACGTTCAACGGTCTCATGCACGCCGTCGACTGGTTCCCCACGCTGCTCGCCATCGCTGAAAACAGCAACGACGACAGCAACAGGTACAACAGCATCATCGTTATTGAAAACATAATACATGTAATCGTCATTGTAATCGCTGCCGTCTTCATCTTCATCAACAAAACAAACAACAGGATCAACAGTAGATCTACCTTTGCCGCCACTCTTTCATTCCCATCAAAACACGTCTTAGAAATCCTCTTCCGCCTCCTCCTCCTCATCAGTAGCAGAATCCTTTTATCATCATCATCATCATCAACAACAACAACAACAACAACAACGACAACAACAACAACAACAACAACAACATCTTGCACACAAGCCGATTAGTCCTAGACGTAATAAGAAAGCTTTCATATTTGGAAATCGGAAAGCATCATCAACATCATCATAGTGGTCGTCGTCATTGACGGTCACTTATGCACGCCAAAGCTCGCTGTAAATTGCAAATTACTCAAAATAGACTATTGTTGGTCTGGTATATTATGGCAGCTAACGGTGCAGTCATCATCATAATCATCGCCGTCGTCATCCTCCTCCTCCTCATCATCATTAATGCTTTGAAATGTTATTAGAAAAAGCGTCTTATACATGTCGTCATCATCATCATCATCATCATCATCATCATCATCATCATCATCATCATCATCATCATCATCATCATCATCATCATCATCATCATCATCGTCATCATCATATCTTCATCATCATCATCACTACCAACACCACAATGACCGTCACCATTATAATCATCAATCAGTCATCATTATCATTGTCTTCGTCCTCATCGTCCTTAGCGTTGATGCTGTTTATGTCTTGTTGCAGCGCAATACTGCCGAAGAACATAGACGGCCTCAACATGTGGAGTGACATTCGCAAGGCAGCCAGGCGCAGCAACCGCCAAGAGTTGGTTTATAACATCGACGACATCAAGAAGAACGCCGCCATCCGAGTTGGAAGGTACCGACTGAAAGATATCTTTGTCACTTTGGCAATGACAGTGTCACAGTATCATAGGGAAGACAGTTTCCGCATGGACTCTGCTAACCCACATCTGCCAGCGTAGAAACGTTGTATATGTTTTAATAATTGTTTAATCTTTTCTTCTATTTGACGTAGCCCTTTCTTTTAACAAATTAATTTCTTACCGTAATGATTTTCCTTTTGGGTGTGTGAATGCGTGAGAATTGCCATTTGAACCAAGGTTTTAATAGGAAAAGGGGTTATATTTATTATTATTATTATTATTATTATTATTATTATTATTATTATTATTATTATTATTATTATTATTATTAAGCCTATATTATTATTATTATTATTATTATTATTATTATTATTATTATTATTATTATTATTATTATTATTATCATTAAAAGGGTTGTGAAAAAACTTGGAGTAACTAATCTCGTCTTAGGAAAGGGACGTCAATACGCCCTACTAAGAGCAGCTATAGGACCTAATCCTTAAAAAGACGTTTGTAGTGCACTTCTTTTACTTCACTGCATTAAACATACACCTTTGAAACCACCGGCATACGATACTTGAAAGATTCCCGTATCTTGCAGGAAGGCAAAGATGTCTGTTAAACCCAAGTAGGTTTACTATACTAGTCTGTTTGTACCAACTTGACACAATTTATCTGGCAGAGCAAAAGGTTCAGAAAATGTTAGGAACGAGTGATGAGTGACTAAAATTAGTCAGCTCCGCTGTAATTATTGAGTGTAGATGATTGTTAAAAGCACTAAAATAGCCTTGTTTTCTATGTTCACGAGGTAAACGCTATATATCGCTCTTTATGACTTTGGCAGTTGAAAATAAAATTACTACATTCTACTATCACTCTGTAATTGAATAGGATTGAGTTAGCGATAAATGAACTGCGTCTGCGCAGTCCGGTGGTCAAAATGGCTACCCCGTACCGTCCTCAGTTGCGTCTGCGGCGTCCGGTGGTCAACCCGGCGACCCCCATGTCTTCAGTTGCGTTATCGCTGTCAAGTGATAAACCTGGCGACTCATATCCACTCTCTCTGCTGCGTCTGCGCTGTCCAGTGGTCAACCCAGCGATCTGACAGTCACTCCTATCGCTGACAGTCTTCGTAGTGGCGACCCTTACGTTCCTCCCGCTTTCTCCATTTTCGTCTTCTTCCTCTAGTCCAATGCAACTGTCTTGGGACATCAGCGCACTCACTACAGAGAGGAAGGTGACGAGTATTGTGGTGGGTGTGTGGAACACGCACACTCTGTGGGAAACAAAGGTGCAGAGATAAGTGACCTCATCCTGAACAAGGACTTGGATGCGCTGTGTTTGTGTGAGACGTGGTTGAAGGACGCTGACGACGAAGTGACCATTGGTGAGATAACACCCACTGGTTATGCGTTTCTCCATGGTCCACGACCACAGGGTGGGGTGGCAGTGTAGCCGTTCTTATTCGCCAGTATCTCAAAGTTCGCCAGTGCAAACAGCTTTTTTTCCAACGTTTGATAATATTGAAGGGAGAGGCAAGGAGACTGTTCGGCTAGTTTGTGTTTATCGTCCTCCTCTCTTACCAAGGAATCGTTTCACCGTAGTTGACTTTTTAAAAAATAAGAATTCAGTACATGCTTATCTCATGATACATTCCCTTCTGAGAATATTTTTGTTGTGGGAGATTTTAATTTTCACATAGACAGGCAAAACGGTTTGTGCATCTGTTGTAGTTGAAAATATTAATTTGTCTGACCACTTTCTTATCACTATTGACAGTAAGTTTTCCAGACCCAAAGATGCCAAGACTAAGCGTTGGGGCGAGCGAGCATTCAAAAACCTCACTACTACCTTGTGGAACCCCCTTCCTGAGAGCATCAAGGAGTCGCGAATCATAGAATCCTTTAGATCCAGTTTGAAAACACACTAATTCTGATTTCTGCCCTTTCTTCAACTATCCGCCGGGTGTGATACAGCACTCTCTGTGTGATTGCGTGTGTGTGTGCGGGTGTGTGCGTGCGTGTGTGTGTATATGATATTATTATGATGTCTTATTTTTATTGACTTAATTATTCTTCTCTATTTATTCATTTTGTCCATTTGTGTGTTGTTTTTTTTATTCCTCTTATTCATGTACCCATTTCTTGTGTCGAATTTGCTTTTGTTTTCAAGCACTTATAGTATCCATTTTCCCCACATTCCTCCCTCTCACCAAAAGCGCTGTGAGCAAACTTCCGTGTGTGGAAGTTTTTATTAGCTGAATAAGTTGTAATTCATTCATTCAGTCATTCATACAATCGTTGTTGTGTGAATACCTTTGCTGTAGTTATTGGATATAGGTGACTGTTTCAAGGACCGCAACTGCTTTGCTGTTTCAATAACATTAGTCTTTACTCTCACTAAGAATGCGGTTTCAATCTGGCACAAACATAAAACTAAATAGTCATTCATGCATGTGTGACTGCTAAAGAAATAAACATGAAATTAATAGTTTTATAGCGCATGAAACAGTTCAGGATCTAATTCAAGTAGCCCAAGCCGCCAAGACCAGTTTTATGCCTCTAAAGTTTTCACTTCGGATTTCTTCTTTTTAACAAAGGTGGAAGCTGATTGACGGAAAAGCCGGGAGACCTCAAGGTTGGTACCACCCTCCTGCAGGTGTGACAACCCCTCAAGAACCCAAAAAACAGGAAACCATGCAGCTCTTTGACCTTCAACTTGACCCGCACGAGACTCGGA
Source organism: Oncomelania hupensis (assembly GCA_036898135.1). Classification (NCBI taxonomy): domain Eukaryota; kingdom Metazoa; phylum Mollusca; class Gastropoda; order Littorinimorpha; family Pomatiopsidae; genus Oncomelania; species Oncomelania hupensis. Next base: position 41,727,717 of record CM072515.1, on the reverse strand, counting down.
ACCTAGCAGCCACCAGAAGAACACTGGTGGGTCGACTGACTCGCAAGCTGGAATCCTATAAGAAAAAGATGGTGCCTTCCCGGAAAGTTTCGGTGATTCCCAGTTCACATCCCAAGTTTTACAACAACACTTGGTCTCCGGGCTTCTGTAGAGACGCGGAACGCGACGTGCCAATGATGCCACCACCGACGACGACGACATCGACGACAGATTGTCCGGTAGAACGTGACGCATAAAATTGTTGTTGGTGTTTTTGCTATTGTTGTTCGTTAGTTGATTTTTTTTAACACGATGTCGTTGACATATTAATGGTGTTTGAAAGAATGTCCGGAATAATGTGCAGAACAACACGTTTTGGGTAATATTTCATTGACGTATTTCAAGGATGTTATTGTAGGTTTAGAAGTCTAAAACAATGCACTGTGACGACAGCTTTACGTGCCCTCACTTGAGGAGTTAAAGACAAATCGTTCCGTTAGAGATCAGTATACAGTATATACAATTTTATTTAGGTATGTTTTTGGCAATGAGCTTTTACTTCGTTAATAAACAGAGTAAATTAGCACGTTTAATAAAAAGAGAACACAGGGAAAATAACATGAGGAAATGAGTTTGAGAAAAGAGAGGAAAGGGAGAGAAATAAAACTAAAAGAGATAGGGAGGGAGAGAGCGAGAGAGAGTGAGAGAGAGAGAGAGAGTGCCTGCGTTTGTGTGTATTATTGTACTTTTTCCCCTCACGTTGGATGTTCACTGGTGTTTATTCTTCTCTTAAGGCGTTCTCAAGCTTTAACATCGGTCGTTTGAAGGTCGTGAAGGGAAGATGGTGACGCATCTTACACGCAGTTAAACTCGTCCGCGTGGTTGTTTCTGGGGCAATCGTGGTTGCCGTCGCATCGCTTTCCCTCGTTAATGCAGTGTCCGTGACCGCAGTCAAAGTTACCCGCGCCGCAATTGGAGGTTCCCAAAGTGCTGTGTTCTGCACACGACAAGAAAGAATGGGCAAGAAGAAGAAGCGGAGTAGTACGAAGGACATACATTTTGGTTTTATTATCATTGGCAAATTGTCAGTTTCGTTAAACAACATTAGCAGCGGTTACGCCACCATCACCATTTTTTCCCCATTTTGTATCATTGCCATCGTCATTTGCGTCATCGGCTGTCGTTAATGGTCGCTGCATTACGGACAATTGAGCTCGTCCGCTCCGTTGTGGCACTGGCGAACACCGTTGCAGACCAGACTGCTAGCGATGCAGTGACCGAGTCCGCAGATGAAATGATGCGTTTGGCATTGACTGTGAAGGCTGCCTACGGTACCGTGCTCTGCAAAGTCACATATACATACACATATTTTGTGTGTATGTAACAGTGTGTAACATGTGAGCGTGTATGTTGGTTACAGATCGCCGCGCTGCGAGTCTGGTTTAAGAGAAAGTCTATAGAATCTAGTAGTAGTAGTAGTAGTAGTAGTAGTAGTAGTAGTAGTAGTAGTAGTAGTAGTAGTAGTAGTAGTAGTAGTAGTAGTAGTAGTAGTAGTACATACACATGCATGAACATACATATATATATATATATATATATATATATATATATATATATATATATATATATATATATATATATATATATATATATATATATATATATATATATATATATATATATACACACACGTACATTATACACACAAAGCACAATGGATGTGCACATGCGGACACACACAAACACACGTACGAACGCACACTTAATAATTTCATACATAGGCGCGCGACTACATACATGCACACACGCACAAAACGTACCATTCTCCCACCCCCCAACCCCCACACTGCTCGGCGTATGCAACTTAACACAGACAAACACACAAGCACATGTACAGACGAATATACACACATACATATACCCAAATAACGCGCATGCGAACATACACGTACCCACCAGCACACAAAAAACCCAGATGCATATTCGCGAGCAAGCACGTACACACACACACACACACACACAGAGGCAAGGTTACGCAGTATTATCATGACTTTCCCGAAACGCCACCTACGTTGTGCTGACAATGGGTCATATTTCGTCCCCATTTTTAAGTACTTAGCAGTGTTCGAACGCTAACCCTAACCCAGCCCTAACCTTAACGGATCATTGTTCTGACGTCAAAACAAGTAGGAATGTCAATACAAGTTATGTAGATGTTCACTGATTTGTCCCGATAATACTGTGTAAACAAGGACACACACACACACCCACACACACACACTCTCTCTCTCTCTCTTTCTCTCTCTCTCGCTCACAGGCCCTATCAGAATTTACTAATATTCATGGTCATTGTACTATGTCCGTTGGAAAATAATGTTTATGCATAAAAAAGGACAATTCTAGAAGAAAAATACAACATACAATGTGTTATAATTTTTATCATACTACAACCTTCACGACTACTATCATCATCGTCATCATCATCATCATCATCATCATCATCATCATCATCATCATCATCATCATCATCATCATCATCATCATCATCATCATCATCATTATCATCATCATCATCATCACCACTATCATCAATCACCACATTTTTTGCACGGACTTTACAAATACTAACGCTCGTGACTTAGTCGGGTATCACATACAAAAACAACTTGCAGACCAAAGTCGCGCGTGGATGACAATTATTATTTTTTTAAAATCCATCCTCCTTCTACTCCTCCTCCTCGTCATCATCATCATCATCATCATCATCATCATCATCATCATCATCATCATCATCGCCAAGGATAAGATTTTCTGAAAAAGGGCTACTCACGGCAGATAGCGAGGGTTTCATCGCTGTGGTCCCCGCAGTCGTTGTCGCGGTCACAGGTATAGGACATGGGTATGCATCTGCCGTTAGCGCACTGGAAACGATTCGTACCGCAGTGACCTGGCAACACAGACGAACAATACAATGAGACTCATATAAACAATACAATACAATACAATACAATACAATACAATACAATACAATAGATCTTCAATAGATCTTTATTACCTCAAAAGAGGTACAACTGGGACAGAATCACAGTTTAAAACTATATTTATATTAACAATACACACATATATTGACTTCACATGAACCTTGAAAACAGCATCCAACACAACTCACTCGCAATGCTGAAAATCTCACATTACAATGGTACAAGTTACACGCACACACGCACACAAACACAGTTTGCACAAGTTATTCAGGTTATCTGATGCACATTATAAATACAATGAGATATCACCCGATTTAGAGAAAATAATAAAACATCATATCTTTAACACACTCACACCCGCGAACACACACACGCGCACAGTCCAAAATAATGGTTCTTAAATTTAGCACGCAAGCAAGCAAATCCTCGTTAGTCAAGCATGGTTAACAATTCTCTTTCCAAAAATTAGGATACTTCCTAATTCTGCTATCAGTCACCCAATTGGTTGATAATTTGTCCCTATGAAGGTGTTCTTCTCGAGTACTTCAACTGGGCCTTTTTTTAAACTGTTGGAAATCAGACAACTGATTTTCCAGAAATTCAGTTGGTTCACTGCATAAAAAGCTGAGAACACTGCGAAATGGCCACCAGTAGGCCTACCCAATATATATTATAAAAATAAAAGAAAATCGGCAACGTGAATGTGAAGATGTGAGTGATATCCTTTTGTAATAGTCGGGTTATTGTCGAGTTCTATCTGTTTTAGAACTGCAATGGCTAATGAGAGAAATGGCTGCTCTAGTTACAGATATGATGTTTACATGTGGGTTTTCAGAGACTTTCTGAAGGAAGGAATCGACTGAGTATGGTGGAGATTAGAAGGCAGTGAGTTCCACAGGGTTGGAGCATAGACGGAGAGGCAATCTACTTGCTGTTAAGCGCTGTTTACATCTGTTTTCCGAAATAAGTAATCTCGCTTAAATGGAAACGGATTATTTTCTTTCTGATACTACGATCGAATGACGACAAGCATGATAATACAGTAAGGTCGAGAACCGAGCCCAAATTAATCCTATTAAAATAGGACATTGAGCTCGTTTCTGGACTTTATAATTCCGGTATGGTACGGTTAGATAGCAATTTTCTATGAAATACAAGGGGAAACAGTCTGTAATAATCCCATATTGATAAGAGATAGTTTCTTTGCGAAACCCAAAAAGCAGTCTTTGATACTCAGGCTGGGAACAACTAGGACCAGAGTACCAAAACTGTTCAACGCCCATACCAGAGAGATAACAAGAATTTCTTTCAGAAACTCAAAAGAACGCTCTTCAGCATACAAAATACATGAAAGAATATAGTACATGTAGGCCTACACAGCAATTTCAAGAGCAATGCCACCAACATACATGTACACCGCAAAAATATTCTTATGTATAAGGTTGAAGACAATAAAAGGGTTCGAATTCGTACAGCTTTCCCTTGTTCAGCCAGTTTGAATTCAACAACATTGAATTTACGCAAGAAATAAGCTTATACACACTCGCACGCACACATTTCTTTCATCCAAGGACTAACTGGGCTGGAACCTTCTGCACCTCTCAAAATAGTTTAGTAAATCTATGTCCTAAACAATATACCCTGTCGCGGCACCAATACACACAACCCAAAGCCCAACATTTCGACATTAAAAATAGTGAGGAAAAAAAAGTGAGCATTTAATTTGTTTTAAAAAGGAGTTTTCTCAACAACTTCCAGGGCCATCAGGATTATCATGAGCTTTCCTGCATAACCCAATGATAAATGTATCCCACACATTACTTGGTTGGAGACGGGAAATTGTTAGACTAGCGTGGCGTCATATATTAACTGTCAATGCTCGGGATTATATCTTCAGTATGCCTGTGAATTTACTATTTTATTTACTATTTATTACTAATTTACTATATTATTCAAACACCATTTGGGGAGTGGGAATGGAAATTGTGGGATGTGGGGGGGGGTGAGTTGGGGGGGGGGAGGAGAGGGGAGGTAGCACATTGGGATTCGTCGATCACTGGACTATGACAAAAATCTTACATTATTCTGATAGACTAGAAGTTTCTAAAGAAAGAAAATTGATCATAAAATAAAATATAAAGTTGAGTAAGTGGTCTACAGAAAACCGTTCTGAGAGGTACACTTACTATTGGCGATGGGGAGGATTTCGTAGACGTGCATATCCAGGCAATGGAAGTCAGCCAGACGGTCTGTGTACTTATCTCTCATTGCTATTAGCGTAGTTTGGGCTACACCCTGGTTGTGATGTATTGCCCACACCAAGTGTTGCTGGAACCAATCACACAACAATTATAATGTTACGTCATTGGTGCGGTTATACGTACATTTAGTGACGTCAATGACCTTCACCCAGTTACAGAGTAGCAGGGATGTCGTTTGGGTCGGATCTTCGGCTTTTAGCCGAAATTTTTATAAAAAAAGCCAATAAACTGTCCGTCATTTCGGCTCGCCGAGCCGAAGTTTTCACGGGTGAATCGGCTCGGTTTTGTCCATTTATGCGATATTCCTGTGCTGTACGCTTGCAGTTTAGGTGAGGATTCAATAATTACTAAGGTTAAACCCAGAAACTCTGACAGTATTGTGGTCTGTCAAGGGACAGTCCAAACTTTTTATTGTTTTTGTGTGTCTAAAATTTAGGGAAAATAAAATTTCTTTTCAATGTTTTTATTCTACTCTTAAAATCATGTTTTATTACAAAGATATGCATCCACAGAACACCTTTAATATATGAAGGTGGAGGGTGCACGTTAACGTAGTGAATCTAGTCAAAAAAACATGTGAGACTGCTTTGGAAGAAAGAGCCGAAACTTTCTGTAAAAAGCCGAAAGTTTCACGGCTGTTTCGGCCAAATCGCCGAAAAAAAAATTTCACCTGGAATAGTAGCTGTAATAGTAGTAGGCCTAATTGTTGTTGTCATTGTTAGTTGTAGCAGATACAGTTGTATTTAAAGGTATCTGTTTCACCTCAAATTCCTGTCGATCGCGGACGCTTTCGATCTCATGTTCCATGGCGTTATTCAAGTTCATGAAGTAACAGCTCGCTTGCGTACGATCAACCGCCAACAGAAGATTCTACAGATAAAGACACACACACACACACACACACACACACACACACACACACACACACACACACCCACACACACACACAATAAAACAGTTTAATACATACAATAAAAAATCTTCTTTTTGTACCTCAGTTAGGATTCTGGGGAATCGTCTAACAAGTGAGATTTTAACAAATGTGAGCGTTTTCTGTACCGCCGCAAAGGAAACCAGATTCCGTTTGAGAGGATAATACAATACAATAACATATAATTCAATATAAAATAGTTCATACTACATGGTTAGAAGCTGGAGAGAAAAGATATGATGTTATGCTTGTGTTCTTTTATTGTTTTAGGTTAGAGCCAATTTGCAAATACGTTCGAGTACATCGAGCACAATGGTATGAGAAATACACTGTTTCTGGGCAAACGCTTTTGAAGGCTTGCAAAGCATCAATTTCCGTAAGAGGCTGAGGAATAGAATGCCGAAGAGTGGGTCCTGCACTTGCGAATGCTCTAAAACCAAAATGTTTATATTTTAGCGGTGTTCATCTGCAGTAGGTTTCGCAAGCGCGTCTGTGAAAAAGACTGGAGAGATTTTGCTGAGACCTACACAGGGTGTGAAGGTACAATACTCAGAAGCAGAGCCCGTGAAGTATTGGAAACACAGTGAGAGTACCTTGTGGTCAATCCGTTTCATACTTGGAACCAATGGAGGTCATTCAAGACAGATGTAATATGTAACGATCGTGCATTATCACCATCGATTATCAACAGCAGCAGGATGGCCGTCGACTCCATTAACAGAATAATCATCATCAAAAATATTGCCGGCATCATCCCACCAGCAAGATGTGCATTACCTCCACCACCACTAAAATCAACACCTTCGTTCTTACCTTTATCATCATCGTCACCATCACCTGTACCATCTCATCATCAGATCACACCCACCTCTATCATCACCACCACGCACTTACATGCAGTTCGTGGAATATGAACTCAAATCCGAACACCGTTGTGTCAAAATCTGCTGCCCTGCATATATCCTGAAAAAAATATAAAAAGATTTTTTTTTAAAAGAAAGAAAGAAAAAAAATAAACAAAATAACTAAAAAATTAAAGAATTAACAAAAAATTAAAATATGTTTGCGCAAAATACATCTCATAGTAGGTGATGTTTCCCGTAACCTTTTTGGTCGTTGGGAAGAGAGGCACTTGGGACCTCTCTTTTTTCTAGGACAGCTTTATGAGGGCGGTGCCTATCTTCTCTCCTTCGCTGCTTTACCTTCCCCGGTTCAAAAGAGATCCAGGTACCCATGCACAGCTGGTTGGACTGGGGAGTTTGGAGCACTTGTTCCAATGTCTTGTGTGTCGTCTGTTAGTAGGGGGCCTAACTTGCCTTGAAAGTGCGGTCACTGATACAACTTCGCCCGCCAAACGTTGCTTAACACGAAACATTGCTAGCGTGTGTCCAAACCACTGCGCTACTGAGCCACCCTTTTCATAAAGGTTTTATTATTTTTGCTTGAATTAGCAAGGAAGCGGTCAACAGCAATTTCAACAAAATAGATTAGAGAGAGAGAGAGAGAGAGAGAGAGAGAGAGAGAGAGAGAAAGAGAGAGACTTTGAAACTTTTTTTTTAGTAGGGATAAAGATTTTAGACTAATGAAACAGACTAATCTTCCAATCTGTCCCTTAACAAATTAACATAGTGAAGAAACTTTAACTTTAACTTGGAAATCATAAAACTCGCACACACACATGCATTCACACACATGCACACACAATCACACCATCTTCATCATTATTTTTAAACAATTTCAGGCAACCACCTTCCTTCCTCCATACCCCTCACCCTCATAATAATAATAATAAAATAATAATAATAATAATAATAATAATAATAATAATAATAATAATAATAATAATAATAATAATAATAATAATAATAATAATAATAATAACAATAATAATAACAATGACAATTATTTTTATTGTTATTATTATCATAAGAATAACAATAACAATAATAATAACCATTGTCACCATTATTATCACCATCAACACTATTATCACCATTACCATTACCATCACCACCACCATTACTATTATTATTATTATCATTATAACAAGAATGACAATAATAATAATAGCAATAACAACATTAATAATAATAATAATAATAATAATAATAATAATAATAATAATAATAATAATAATAATAATAATAATAATAATAAAATAAATAAATAAATAATTACATGAATGACTGTGTTCTCTTTTAAGTTATTATATAATAATATATATATTATATATAGAGAGAGAGGGTGAGAGAGACAGACAGACAGAGAGACAGACAGACAGAGAGAGAGAAATTATCACCATTAGTAATACCATCATCATCATCATCACCACTATTAAACCAACAGGCAGACACATGAATTAATAAAATATTGAACATACCACATGTCCGAAGAATAAAATTGCTGCAAAAAGCAACATGTTGTATATTTTGTATTCTTCCCGTAGCGCTTCCGACCGAAACGGTTGCTATTACAACTTCCCAACACGAGCAAAATGTCGAAAGAAGGCCGAAAAACCTAATAGTAAAATTAAAATTAAAAAAAAAATCATAATCTATAAATTCTTTCCACAAGTTACAAGCCGTTTAAATATAGGTCATTTTTCATTGGCATTTTTTGTTATCTACTTCTAAACAATAAAAAATGGGATTATCAGTGCTGGAGAAGCCTTGTTGCTCGGTTCATAGGGACCTCCTTTCCTCTCCGAAGGTCGCGTGTTCCAACGCCACAGGGGACGAGCATGTGACTTAGGGACGAGATTTTCAGGTAACCGAGGGTGTTCTCAGAGTACTCCGGTTTTCTCCCTCCCTTTCAATAATGGTATTGAATGCAGTCTGTCTAAAACGTCAAGATCAAAAAATTCGATTTCCTTTCCGTCATCTAATAGCGTCGTTCCTTTACACCACCAGTTTGAGTGATCAATGTGTGTTTGTTGTGTATGTAGGACTGTTTGTAAAATGTGAGTGTGTATGTTTGGCTACAAATCGCTGCATTTTTAGTCTGATGTAGGAATATGGCGCGTATAGCATCCGGTATTATTATTATTATTATTATTATTATTATTATTATTATTATTATTATTATTATTATTATTATTATTATTATTATTATTATTATTAATTATTATTATTACTGTTTTTGCATATATTCTTTTATTGCATTACTGACATCAAACTGGACACACCTTGCACTTTTTGTCCTTGAGTTATTATTATTATTGAGGATTTGTATAGCGCACTTATCTTGCCGTACTTGACCAGACTCTAGGCGCTGGCCGATACAGGATCTAACTCAATCCGCCCGAGACGCCCACCCGCAGCCTTTGGGTGCATGGTCTGACGTCCGGACAACTGAGCACTATCCTGGCCAGCCAGGGATGGGGAGAAGGACCAAGTGCATGCTGGGTGTGTTCTTGTTACCGGCACTCACCCGTCTAGGACATGAGCGTCAGGATCTTTAAAGTCCGTTATGATGGAATGTATGCGACACACAGACTAGACCTCGGTTTATACTCTCATCCGAAGGAGTAGGAAACGGGAGTAAAGTGTCTTTCCCAGGGACACAACACAGGGCTTGAACCCAGGACCTTCAGATCCTCAAGCCAAAGCACTACCATTAGACCACCGTGCCTTGAGCTACTTTCTATCTTTTATGTTTTTTTCAGTGATCTGAGAGCATGGCAGCGCACCTGCTGCAGCAAGTTGTCGGCTTGGATTGCTACATTTTGTTGCAGAGTGCGGCCAGTCTCCATCAGCTTTTAGCTGTACGCGCGCTTTATTAAAGCAGATACATCACTATTTACTTTGTGATTTTTATGTTCTGGTACCTGTGGGTGCGTTGCTTGCATGATAGGTGTGGACATTGTTACTAAAATCGTCAAACTATCTCTGCGTAGTTAAAAACGAACTGATAAGAAAGTCAGAGCCAAAATGGCGTTTCAAAAAGTATATGTTCTCCAGTGCAAGGAACTATCTATTCTTCGACCTGTGAGGTCGTCGGGTCGGAAGGAAAAGGTGCAATATTGAGGCGTGGTGGATGGGTAGTTTTGGAATGAAAAACGAAACAGCAGTGACCTGTGAGCAGGTCTGGTAGAGGACTGAATGTCAGTTGTTACAATAACTGTTCGTGCATAATTTTTCTTATATAGCGCTTTCCCAGCTGCTTTACCAGAACTGCTTAAGGCGTTGGCAGAAACAGACTCTAGCTCAAGTCGCCTACTTGCTGCATGAGCGTAAGTATCTCGTAAGAAAAAATATTATTTTAATAACTTCTTCTACACCAACTTTGGTAAAGTTTTGGAGTTGCTGGTGGGTGTGGATCTTACAGTACATCCAAGCAGCGCATAGCATATCTCACGAGTCAAAACCGCTGTCATTAATTTTCAAAGCTCTCAAACAATGCATAATCATTTCAATTCAGCTTCAATTCAAATATATTTTATATTTCATAAAGGAAGTAATATTTCTGGCTGTTGGCAACATGGTAGAAAAATTGTGTTTGTGTGTGTGCGTGCGTGTATGTGATGTGTGTGTGTGCATTTGTGAATGTGTCTGTGTCTGCAGGGCCAAATGCGTGTGCGCGCGTGCGTATCGTGCAACAATGTCCATACACAATTATGGGTTTGGGTAGAAGGTGAATTGACTGCATGGATTTTAATGGTTTAAACGCATCAGACCTAAGACATTTATGAAATTACATTCTTTTAATTTTCCGCGATAGTAGGCTGGATTGTCATTGTGGCACACAGAGTGTTGATAGGATGGATCGAGATAACGTTTGCCATCAGCTGATCGACTTAACCGGCCTTTTCATATTGTCAGCGATACAAACCGAAAAGAACTTAGTCAATTAGGCTTAAAAAGTTAGGCATGTTCTGTTTTTACCGAAACCGGATCAAGAAGGGGTCTGGCCTCTGTAGCTCTTGGCCCGAAAGCTTCGGCCTTTTAGTAATCCCTTTCGCAGATGACGTAATGGGTGTGAGTACAGCGGGTCGCTTTCCATTCGTTGGTATTCACATAGGCACATGGTTCACTGGGGTCATGATGATCCCAGTCATTGTAGTGGATAGGGGAGAGGTCAGACAGTAGAACCCACTTGTTGTTCCTTTGCGTAAGTCCTAGCCAAGCGTTATCACCCATTGACACTGTAAAACACGTACACTACAATACAATAAAACACAATGCAATACAATACAATATAATACAATACAATACTGCTCAACAACATACGTTTATATTGCTCAGCAACAAAATGCACCACAAAACACCTTAAAAACATGTTTAAATGCTCTGCAGAAAGCGTTAAAAATGCACTTCAAAACACCTTTAAAATGATATTTGTGAACTTCAAAAAGACGTTTCAATTGTAAAAACAAGTGTATACTGAGCTACAAAACTACGGTTATACTGCTCAGCAACACATGTTTAAAATGCAATGTTAAACACGTTAAAACATTTGAAACCACGCTTAAAATGCCCAGCCAAACAAATGTAAAATGCAAGAATTATACATTACACTCCCGAAAGAAAACCGTCAATACGCTTATACTGCACTTTAATATAGATTTTAATGCATTTCCAATCACACATTTCCTATGCTTGAAAACAGACGTTTATATTGAACATTTGGTATTATTTCTTACAATGTTTAACGTGTTTTATCTCATAACGTTGTATCCAAATGTTTAAATATTTATTATTGGGAGTGTATGTGTGGGTGTATTCGTGCGAGCGCTTACAGCAAGCTTTTAGTTAGGTTTGCGCTTTAGAAAATTAAAAAAATAATAATAATAAAAATAATAATAATAATTATTATTGTTATTTTTCAAAAGATCTTAATAATAATAATAATAATAATAATAATAATAATAATAATAATAATAATAATAATAATAATAATAATAATAATAATAATAATAATAATAATAATTATTATTATTATTATTATTATTATTATTATTATTATTATTATTATTATTATTATTATTATTATTATTATTATTATTATTAACTGCATAACATGTTTCAAATACACCGCAAATAATATACAAATTGCACAACACGTTTAAAATGCTCTGCCAAACACTATTAAAACACACAATAAAAGACGTCTAATATACAACAAGTGTATATAATTATTGAACTGCAAATCACTTTAGGAACATGCACTATATTGCATTGCCAAACACGAGTAAATCACACTGAATAAGACGTTTAGCACGCAACAAATGCATATTGCACTGCAACACACTTAAAAAAAACCATGCAAAACAGTTAAAAACGAGATTATATTGCAGTGCGAACTTAAATGAAGTCACGCACAAAATTATATTACAGTGCAAACTTATATGAAGCCACACACGAAATTATAAGTAAGTCTAAATAACAAATAAAATGAAACATTTCAGGTATCCTTACAAATGTTGTTGGTCACAAATTCATTTTCTGCTTGCGATGTAATTTCAACTAATATGCTGTTATGTTGTTTGCAATAATCCTGAAAATAAAGTAAAGTAAAAAGATTAAGATGGCAAGCAAATATACATACATATACATGGCCACTGCAAGCAAAGATTATCAACTTCGGTTCAGCCAGTATTGAGACAAAGCGCAACACACTTATAATATAATTGGCATAAGCAACCTTGACCTT